>CAUYRH010101286.1:0-11100 GCA_963574655.1 Perodicticus potto | reverse complement strand
CTATATTTCAAACACAACAATCCACCAAATCGCTGTGCATCACCAGCTGCCCATCCGCTCCGACAATTCACACGGGGCAAGGTCCAGTACTCCCTCCCTCTCACCTGCTGATTGGGGAGTGATGAACTACGGGACCATCACCACCGCCATCTTCCAGACCTCCTCCCTAGGTCTTTTTTTTTTTTTGCAGTTTTTCGCAGGGGCTGGGTTTGAACCCACCACTTCTGGTATATGGGGCCAGTGCCCTGCTACTTTGAGTCACAGGCACCGCCCAGTCCCCACTCTTATAAAATCAGTAAGGTCTTTTCCAATTCCTCTCTGTCACTTGGATTGAATTTTTTCTATCCATTTCCACTGCTACTTTTACCTTCATTGCTCCATACCTTGATAATTGCAGAAACCGTCTGAATGTTTTCTTTGCCTTGGGTTTTGGGACCTCCCATCTATCCTGCTTGAATAATCTTCTGAGTGTATCCTTTTAAATCAAGACGTTACCCTGCTTGAGAACTTATAAAAACTACACTCCCGGGCTGCGCCTATGGCTCAGTGAGTAAGGTGCCGGCCCCATATACCGAGGGTAGCGGGTTCAAACCTGGCCCTGGCCAAACTGCAACAAAAAAATAGCCCGGCGTTGTGGTGGGCACCTGTGGTCCCAGGTACTCGGGAGGCTGAGGCAGGAGAATCACCTAAGCCCAAGAGCTGGAGGTTGCTGTGAGCAGTGAGGCCATGGTGCTCTACCGAGGGCGATAAAGTGAAACTTTGTCTCAACAACAACAACAAACCCCCCCCCAAAAAAACTACAAGCCCTGGCTTGGCGCCTGTAGCTCAGTGGCCAGGGCACCAGCCATATACACTGGAATTGGTGGGTTTGAAACCAGCCTCTGGGCCTGCCAAAAAACAATGACAACTACAACCAAAAAATACCCAGGCATTGTGGCAGGTGCCTGTAGTCCCAGCTACTTGGGAGGCTGAGGCAAGAGAATCGCTTAAGCCCAAGAGTTTGAGGTTGGTGTGAGTTGTGACGCCCTGGTGCAAGATAGTGAGATTCTGTCTCAAAAAAAAAAGGATAATGCTCCAGGTGAGACTCAAGCTCACAGCCTCGGTATCCATCTCTTTGCACCAGCATACCAGTACCGTGCGCTAGCCAGTTGCACCACTAGAACACTGGTTATAGAGTTCCTCAGAAGACTACTTCAGTTGGTCATAGCCACATGACATCAACGGACAGTGCCGCCTTGCGGTGCATATGCAAATACAAATTAAAAAAAAAAAAAACAGCCCGGCGTTGTGGCTGCCACCTGTAGTCCCAGCCCAAGAGTTTGAGGTTGCCGTGAGCAGTGACAATACGGCACTCTATCGAGGATGACATAGTGAGACTGTCTCAAAAACAAAACAAAACAAAACAAAACAAACAAGCAAACAAAGAAAACCTGCAGGCCCCATCAGTTCAAGTCATGGAAACTTCCAACCCTCTCCAATTAGGTTCAAATCTATGTGATCTTCCCTCATCCTCCACCAAGGTATGTTAAACCTCTCATGTCTGGCAAGAGCTCATCACTGACCCACCAACCCTCATTATTCATGCTAATCCAAATTTCTCTCTCCCTTTGCCTCTTTGCTCATTCTTCCTCCTATTTTTTTTTTTTTTTGTAGAGACAAAGTCTCACTTTATCGCCCTCAGTAGAGTGCCGTAGAGTCACAGCTCACAGCAACCTCCGACTCCTGGGCTTAGGTGATTCTCTTGCCTCAGCCTTCCGAGTAGCTGGGACTACAGGCGTGTGCCACAACGCCTGGCTGATTTTTTTTTTTTAATTTGCATATGCAACAGCACGCGGAACTGTCCAGTGACGTCACGTGGCTGTGATCAACTGAAAGAGTCTTCTGAGGAAGGGTATAGCCTGTGCTCCAGTGGCGTAAACAGCTAGCGCACGGTAACTATGTCCTGCTTCAGAGTGATATCGAGGATGTGAGTTCGAGTCTCACTTGGAGCACTACTTTTTTTTTGTTTGTTTTGAGACAGAGTCTCACTGAATGTCACCCTTGGTAGAGTGCGGTGGCTCACACAGCTCACAGCAACCTCCAACTCCTGGGCTCAGGCTATTCTCTTGCCTCAGCCTCCTGAGTAACTGGGACTACAGGTGCCCACCACAACGCCCGACTACTTTTTGATGCAGTTCGGCCGGGGCCAGGTTTGAACCCGCAGCCCTTGGTATATGGGGCCAGTGCCCCACTCGAAAGAAATTTGGGGTGGCTATACTTTTTTTAATTATTTTTTTTTAATTAAATCGTAGCTGTGTACATTAATGCAATCATGGGGTACAATGTGCTGGTTTTATATACAATTTGAAATATTTTCATCAAACTGGTTAACATAGTCTTCATGGCATTTTCTTAGTTATTGTGTCCAGACAGTTATATTCTACATTTAGTAAGTTTCACCTGTACTCTTCTAAGATGCACCTTAGGTTGGTCCCACTAATTACCCTCCCTCTACCCATCCTCCCCCATCCCCTCCCCTCCCTTTCCCCTTTGCTCATTCTTCAAGAGATTTTTCTCCCTTCCTCAAATATTTATCAGATGAATCTGTGTTGCAGGGTATATCCTAAAAACTGTGGATATAGCTATTATTGGAGTCTACTATCATAGACCTTACAATCTATTGCAGAAGATAGACAGTAAATCAGTAATCTAAATAATATGTGCTGTTTTTAAGATAGAGGATCTACTTGATAGCAGAATCTAGTCCAAAGGTCTGGGAAGACTTCTCAGCAGAAGTGATTTTTAGAATGTAACATATGTAATGAGTAGGAGTTAACCAGGTGAAGAGAATGTTGGATAATATTCCAGACAAAGGTAACAATATGTGTGAGAATTCCTGGGCAAAAGCATGATATGAACTAGAAAGTGAAAGAACAGAAATGCAACTTCCATACAAATTTCAAGAAGAAAGTGGAAGGATAGGAACTTGAGATGAGAGAGTGGCATCAGAGTTTGTCATTTTAAAGAAGGAGCTGATTCTGGTACTGACCAAGTCCAAGATGTGGCTGTGAGAGTGAGCTACCGTCCGTGGTGAAGCAGATCAACAGAAATATAAGTGACAGTCAGGGCATTGGTTGGATCATCCATACCACAATGGATATCACCCAAGTTGATGGCAGGAGTTGGTATGCCAAGGAAGTAGAGAACCTGAAGTTTTCAATAAATGGCAGAAGAGAGAGATGGAGGAGTGTTGGTGAGAAAGTGAACGGGAGATTGGCGTATAGTAACAACAAAAATGGTTAGAAGGCTATTTAGCTGAATAATATGAGCCTTAAAATACCAGGTGTTATATAGGATCTGGAGCCAAACTGCCAGAGTTTGAATTCTGGCTCTCCCGGAGTGGTGATTGCTAAATTATGTAATCTCTGTGCCTAGGTTTTTTAAATCTATAAAATGGGTATGACAATAGTACCTACCTTATAGGCTTGTTAAGATGATTAAATGATTTATAGTTGAAGAATACTTACAGCAGTATCTGGCCCCTAATAATTGCTAGTAAATGTCAATTTTCATGTACTATCTTACTTTACAGAAGGCTGGGTGCCCAGGTCTGATTATATTCAGACAAAACATCTCAACCAACTATCGATATCCCATTTGTCAGCTTCAGGGATTTTATTACTGTCATCTGAGACATACTCATATCAGGGATATAGTAACTACTTTAGTAGTAAGTTCCTTAGATCCAGCATGTCAGCAGTAGGGAAACTGTGCTTTCTGAAGTCCACTTTTGTTGAGTTAGAGACTGATAAAAAATATCAATTGTATCCCCAAACTCTGTACTGGTAATGATATTAAACTTATAAACAGACTGGCCAGACAGGAGTTTCATTAGTACCTTTACAGCCACATTAAACAATGTGGTATAACCATTCCTACTAAGAAATCACAGACCAACTAGCCAGCCCTATACTATGAGAGCCTTGCACTGCATAACAAAGTAGGGATATTAGATAGGAAGGTAAATATATGAAGCCCTTCCTATGTGGATCCTCTGTGGGGGACAGTTACACATCCCTGTAAATCAGTAATAGTCCTTAAGTGTATAATTGGAAGATTCTGTTATGATTTGACATTTTAGGGCATGCCTAGGAGTCAGCATTTGTTCTCTGGGGCCCACAAATAGGTATCACCATTAGGTGATTCTAATAATAGAATCACAGACTCTGAGATGTGGAAGAGTCCTTAGAGATCAAAGTGTACCTTTTTGCCAGACTCAGTGATTTACAATGTTTTTGATTGTTGGGGGTGTGTGTGGGTATTCCTAAAACAAATAATATACCTAACTTTACCTTCACTCTCAAGTACATTTATTCATTTATGTACTTATTCTTTTAACAATTATTAATGTATATATCAGTCAACAAAATAAACAAAACCCCTGTCCTTGTGGAACTTACAGCCTAGTCAG
This sequence comes from Perodicticus potto, assembly GCA_963574655.1. Lineage (NCBI taxonomy): Eukaryota > Metazoa > Chordata > Mammalia > Primates > Lorisidae > Perodicticus > Perodicticus potto. The sequence continues at coordinate 6,650 of CAUYRH010101286.1, read as the reverse complement.
TGGGGAGGAAGGGGGAGGGACTGCATAGTAGTGTATTCAACCAAAAATATCATGGCTGTTTATTTCAAAGTAATGAGTTACTTCATTTTTACCTACCAAGATGCCACATGACTATAATGAAAGAGAAACAAAGTCTCTGCCAACGAAGTATAATGTCTGTCTTTCCTCATTTCCCCAACAATTGCCTAATTCTGAAAATGCACTTTTTTATGCTCCTTTTGAAAAAACCTATCAAAATGACTATGAACACAACTGGCCCATTCTAGAGACAGACTTTAACAATGGTGAGTGTTTTAAGCCTTTGGTCAAAAGGTAGAATTTTAAGGATTAGTGAGCTGGCAGAGACTAGATATTTTGAGGATCAGGAATTTTCCCTTCAATTTGGCCCTGGGTACTGGTCCTTTTTTTTTTTTTTTTTTTTTTTGAGATGGAGTTTCACTATGTCACCCTCAGAGCGCTGTGACATCACAGCTCACAGCAACCTCAAACTCTTGGGCTTCAGCGATTCTCTTGCCTCAGTCTCCCAAGTAGCTGGGACTATAGGCGCCTGCTACAATGCCTGGCTATTTTTTGATTGCAGTTGTCATTGTTTTAGCAGGCCCAGGCCGGGCTTGAACCCACGAGCCTTGGTGTATGTGGCCAGTGCCCTACCCACTGAGCTATGGGTGCTGAGCCCTTTTTTTTTCTCATTTGTTTGTTTTTTGAGCCAGATACTTTGTTGGATTCTAGACTTAAATAAGATAGTTCCTAGCTTCAAAGAAGCTCCTGGCCTAGAGAAGGGAAATAGACACTGCCAACGATAGTCACAACATGATTAGTGCTATAGCAGCAGCGGTGTGGGAAAATTGTGGGAGTCTAGAGGGGAGAGAGAGTGACTAATTACTAACTGTGTCTGTGAGAGTCCAGGACATTTTCATAGAGGAGGTGACTTTTTTTAAATTTCAGGTTAATATGAGGGTGCAAAACAACCAGGTCACAGTATTTGATTTTGTTAGGTAGAGTTTCTCTTGTAGTTTTCTCCTGTCCGGGTCCCGCTCCGGGAGGCAGGGTCCACTAAGACCTGTGGAATTGGCATAATCAACTGAAGAAATATAAAGTTAGGAATGACGGTAAAGAAAGAGACATGAGACACAGAATAGAATTTTCCAAGGTGGGAGCTTAGGGGACCACCACCCATTTGTGGGGGCTCCGGTGAGCGGCCCTGAATTTCTGTTCCACTCAGCTTTTATTCAAATCTCTTTGCCCAGGTGGTAAGCAGAGGGAGGGAACAAAGACACCAGCAGTTTTTCTGAGTGAATATATTAGCTCCTGTTGTTATTATTATTAATCTTAAGGATTTGAGCAGTTTTTTTTTGAGACAGAGCCTCAAGCTGTCACCCTGGATAGAGTGCTGTGGCATCACAGCTCACAGCAACCTCCAATTCGTGGGCTCAAGCGAGTCTCCTGCCTCCGCCTCCCAAGTAGCCGGGACTACAGGTGCCCGCCACAACGCCTGGCCGTTTTTTGGTTGCAGCCGTGATTGTTGTTTGGCAGGTCCGGGCTGGATTCGAACCCGCCAGCTCAGGTGTACGTGGCTGGCACCTTAGCCCGCTGAGCCACAGGCGCAGAGCCAGATTTGAGCAGTTTTGAGGAATCTTAAACTTGAGCTTTTTGTGGGGGAAGTCTCCTGTCTGAAGTCACACACACAGATTCCTAGGGAGGTGTTAAACTCCACTAGTTCACTGTGGAGTAAAACACCACCGGTGTTAATCTCCTTTGAGGAATTGGTGGGAGAGAGGCATTTTCCTCTCATCACCACCAAAGAGGATTTTCCTCTATGATAAGGGATGTAAGCCCTGTTGCCCGTATCTCAGGGCTCAAGTATGTTCCCTTGGTCTTTGCCCCAGCAAAAATGCAAATCTCCGTAATAGGTATTTGTTTTGTATGTTTAATGGGTCAGAAACCATCTAGAAGATGTATCTTTTCTAGTACTTGCTGTAGTCTCTCCTAAGGCTTTTTCTCGAAGTGTTTACAGATTCAGCAGGAGTATTTGTGTAAGCTCTTCCCAATCCGAGTTTCAGGAAGGGCCGGAAACTTGTTCAGATAAGAAACTTAGTAATGACTGGCTTAAAGGTAAACTAGCTGACTTTTCTTTGTTCCGACTCCTTCAGCTTACTTTATAAATTTCCCTTTTTCTGGGGTGCCCTCCCCTGCCAAGAATGGGGTCTTCAGTTCCCATTCTGCCTGCAGTGTCTTGCATCCAAAAAGTGTGGTGTACAATTCTACGTTGTGCCTATTACGTGGGAGCACACCAAACCCCTCCCCCTCACCACTTCTCTCATACTCCCTCCCCTCAACATGAATTGAAATGAGTTTTCTCCCATGTGGGTATGAATTAGATCATCTACTGGCTGCACGTTAGTATTCAGTACATTGGATATTTGCTTTTCCATTATTGTGATACTTTACTAAGAATGTGTTTCAACCCCATCTGGGTTAATACAAAAGATGCAAAGTCACCATCTTTTTATGGCTGAATAGTATTCCATGGTATACATATACCATAGTTTGTTAATCTGTTCATGGGCATTTAGGTTGTTTCCGCATCTTAGAGATTGTAAATTGAGCTGCAATAAACAATCTAGTGCAAATGTCCTTATGATAAAATGATTTTTTTTCTTCTCGGTAGATGCCTTATATTGGGATTGTGGGGTCAAATGGAAGGTCTAATTTGAGTTCTTTGAGGATTCTCCATACTTCTTTCCCAAGAGGCTGTATTACAGTGGTTCTCAACCTTCCTAATGTCGTGACCCTTTAATACAGTTCCTCATGTCGTGGTGACCCCCAACCATAAAATTATTTTCATTGCTACTTTATAACTGTAATTTTGCTACTATTATGAATCCTAATGTAAATATCTGATATGCAAGATGGTCTTAGGTGACCCCTGTGAAAAGATCGTTCGACCCCCAAAGGGGTTGCAACCCACAGGTTCAGAATTGCTGCTATATTAGTTTGCAGTCCCGCCAATAGTGTAAAAGAGTTCCCCTCTCTACATCCACACCAGCATCTGAAAATTTGGGACTTTGTGATGTGGGCTAATCTTACTGGGGTTAGGTGATATCTCAGGGTGGTTTTGATTTGCACTTCTCTGATGATTAGGAACAATGAGCATTTTTTCCTATGTTTGTAAGGCATTTGTCTGTCTTCCTCAGAAAAGGTTCTGCTTATGTCTCTTGCCCAGTGACAGGAGAATAGATGGGATTGTTTACTCTTTTTCTCTTGATTAATTTGAGTGCTCTATGAATCCTAGTTACCAAGCCTTTGTCAGATTCATAACATGCAAATATATTTTCCCATTCTGAAGGTTGTCTATTTGCTTTAATTGTTGTGTCCTTAGCTGTGCAGAATCTTTTCAGTTTAATTAAGTTCCATTTGTTTATTTTTTTTGTTGCAATTGCCACTGAAGTCTCCATAAAATCTTCCCTGAGGCCAACATCCTCAGGAGTTTTCCCTACTCTTTCTTCTAGGATTTGTATCATTTCATGCCTTAGATTTAAATATTTTATCCATCTTAAATGAATTTTTGTAAGTCATGAAAGGTGTGGGTCCAGATTCAGTTTTTTACATGTGGTTACACAGTTCTCGCATTACTATTTATTGAATAGGGATTCCGAGAAGAGGAAGGTCCTAAAAGGAATGGTGTTCTACTTCAAGACATTACGGTGGAGAATTTGCCAAGGACTGGGAGAGACACAGAACTTCAGATAGTAGGTAGTTTAAGAACCCCAGCATGGCTCATTCCACACAAAGCATCTCATAGATACATTGGAATTAACTTTGCCAAAATCAATATGAAAGATAAAATTCTGCAAGCAGCCAGATGTAAGAAAAGTCTTACCTACAAAGGGAAAAACATCAGGATGACTGCAGATCTTTTAGCTGAAACTTTCAAGCTAGAAGAGGATGGTCATCAGCCTTCTTATTTATTTTTTTTTGGGGGGGGACAGAGTCTCACTACGTTGCCCTTGGTAGAGTGCCGTGGTATAACAACTCACAGCAACCTCAAACTTTTGGGCACAAGCGATTTTTTTGCCTCAGCCTCCCAAGTAACTGGGACTAAAGGTTGCCGCCACAACGCCCAGCTATTTTTTGTTGCAGTTATCATTGTTTAGCTGGCCTGGACTGGGTTTGAACCTGCCAGCCTCGGTGTATGTGGCTGGCGTCATAACCACTGTGCTATGGGCACTGAGCCCACCGGCCTTCTTTTTTTTTTTTTTTGCTTTTGGCTAGGGCTGAGTTTTTGAACCTGCTGCCTCTGGTACATGGGGCCAGCACCTTACTCCTTTGAGACATAGGTGCCGCCCCCACTGGCCTTAAACAAAACATTTTTCAACCGAGGAGCCTGTATCCTGTTAAACTAAATTTCATTTGTGATAGAGAAATCAAATGTTTTACTGACATGTAAATGTGGAGGAAATCTGCCATAACTAGACCAGCTCTATAGGAAGCTTGCAGACCCATTCTTCATACTGACCAGAACAATGGTCCATCACTAAAGTAAACACACCCAGAAATTAAAGAAAAAGCCTAGCTTTTGCAATGGTGCAAGGGATAAAAATAAGCTTGGGAACTCTGAAAAATGAGATGACCAAAACTCTACCATACTAACGAGAAACAGAAAAGTAAGATCTCGAATAATTTCAATCAGTAATGAAAAGGGGGAAATAACAACAGATACCACAGAAATACAAAAGATCCTCCATGATTACTACAAAAACGTTATGCCATAAATATGACAATGTAAAGGAAATGGACCAATACCTGGAATCATACCACCTTTCTAAACTGAACTGGGAAGAATTAGAAATTTTGAATAGACCTATATCAAGCACTGAAATTGCATCAACAATACAAAAACTTAAAAAACAAGAAAAAAACCCTACACAAAATGGTTTCACAACAGAATTCTAAGAAACCTTCACCTCTCACCACTGACAAAAATTGACTCTTGCTAAATAAAAGGCTTAAATTTAATCAACAAGAGCAAACAACCATATTTATATGTGGGCAAGAGCCTTGAACAGAAACTTCTCTGAAGAAGACAGACGAATGGCCAATAAACACATGAAAAAATGTTCATTGTCCCTGATCATCAGAGAAATTCAAATCAAAACCACTCTGATATATTGCCTAACTCTAGTTAGAATAGCCCACATCACAAAACCCCAAAACTGCAGATGATGACATAGATGTGGAGAGAAAGGAACACTTTTGCTCTGCTGGTGGGATTGCAGACTAATACAGCCTCTATGGAAAGAAGTATGGAGAATTCTCAAAGAACTAAAAGTTTACCTTCCATTTGATCCTGCAATCCCATTACTAGGTATCTACTCAGAAGAACAAAAATCTTTTTTACCACAAGGACATTTAGACCAGAATGTTTACCGCAGCTCAATTCACAATTGCCAAGATGTGAAAGCAACCTCAGTGCCCATCAACCCATGAATGGATTAACAAAATGTGATATATGTGTACCATGGAGTACTATTCAGCCATAAGATGGAGACTTGACATCTTTTGTGTTTATCTGGATGGAGTTAAAACACATTCTTCTTAGTAAAGTATCCCAAGAATGGGGGAAAATGTATCTAGAGTACTCAATACTAATATGAAACCAATATATAAAAAAAATATATGCCCACATGAAAAAACCCCCCACAAATATATTCTAGCAAAGGGGAAGGGAAGAGGAGGCGCGGGGAGGGGAGAGGAGGGAGAGTGACTGGCAGCATCTCGCCTAATGTGCACAATGTGAGGGTGTTTAGCACGCCTTCTGGGTGAAAAGCTCAACCACGACTTGAACTTTACCTTGGAATCGAAAACAATGTAAGCTTAACATTTGTACTCGTATTAATTTGAAATTTTTAAAAAATGACATTACAAAAAGAATATTTTTTTTTTGTTTATTTCTAGAATTTTCCATTTAATATTTTGTATTGTGGTTGACCATGGATATCTGAAACTACAGAAAGCAAAACTCCTGATAAGGGGGAACTCTTATAAAAGTTAGTATTTATAGTGCTCTTGCTATTAGGCATGGACTAAGCTAAACGCATCCCATATATTATTTCCTATAATGTGTGTGACAACCCTACAGAATATCTACCTATTATTATCTCTGTTTTTTTTTAAATTATTTATTTATTTATTTGGAAGGTGAATGAATGTATCAATGAACAAACACAGTCCCCTCCGGGGCAAAGTGAATGAATGCATCAAGGAATGGACACAGTCCATTCATGGAATTGAGGCCCAGGAAATTCACATGAAACTGACCTAGGCATAGGGAATGGGGGTTCCACATTTAGTCCCAAGTGCAAAGTGAAGGAGACACCGAGGCACAGGTGACTCCTCTGTTGGAGCCTCCGGTGGGGGTTGGAGGTCCCCCTCTCCTTGCCAGTCATCCAGCCTGCTGGGTCTTCAGCTGGCTGCCGCAGCACAGACACCACCGAGGAGGAGGCGGCAGGTCTGCCAGCTCCACTGAGCTGGCCAGGGCGCCAAATGTCCTGCATCAATTCTCCCTCTCCGAGTAGAAACCCTAACTGCTGTTAGGGAAAAGGGGCGAAGACTTGATCTAACTGCTTCCTGCTGAATGGGGGGATGATAGA
>CAUYRH010101280.1:0-25926 GCA_963574655.1 Perodicticus potto | reverse complement strand
AGGAGACACCTGTGTCTTGGTGTCTCCTTCACTTTGCACTTGGGACTAAATGTGGAACCCCCATTTCCTATGCCTAGGTCAGTTTGACGTGAATTTTCTGGGCCTCAATTCCATGAATGGACTGTGTCCATTCATTGATGCATTCATTCACTTTGCCCTAGAGGCGACTGTGTTCGTTCATTGATACATTCATTCACCTTGCAAATAAATAAATAAATAAATAAATAAATAAATAAATAAATAAAAAGAGTTGGAGATTGCTGTTAGCTATGACAACACGGCACTCTACCCAGGGTGACAGCTTGAGACTCTGTCTTAAAAAAAAAAAAAAAAAAAGAATACATGAAATGAGACAGTACCACAAAATCCAGCAGTGTGATCATCACAACATACCTCTGTGTGGAGATGATACATACAGACAATTATTTGCATTCCCTTCCCTTCTGACCACAAGGGCTCAGGACAGAGTCCCTACTGATTGCCCATAGCAGAGGAAAGAGAGGGAAAGTTGTTTCAATGGAAATATCCACACCCACCCACGTTCCCTTTCTCACAGTCCTAGTAATGAACATGGCCAAATTCATCTCTACCCTCGCCACCCTCACCCTGGAAGCTCGTCCTTATAAACCCACCCTACCCAGGGTCTCTTTTAATCAATGTGTCTCCATACATATGATTGCTTTACCTTGGTTAACTTGTACAGGTCATATGCCACTCCCATGTACCGCACTCCCACCCATGAGTACGTCTCCACTAAAATTGCACATTTCCTGCCCTCTTATGTGTTGCTTCTCCACTACCCCTCACCACTGGACTGATAAGTGGTCAGCTGTCACTCAAATGCTAATTGTGTCTACCATCTGGCTTTCTCTAACAGCCCCTTCCTTCCTCTGGTTCCCTCTGTTCCCTGCCGATTTTATTCAGGAATGACTTGGAGTCTTGGAACTCTAATGATGGCTGTACTTTTTTCGTAAATTGAGCTATTTGCATCCAACTCTGCAGTGTTTTGATTGGCACCCCACTATGTGTCTAGTCCTGGGCTAACAACGATGGATGGCATGAAAGAAACATACAATCCAGCCATTGCCCTTAAGAAGTTGTAACCAGGGGGAAGAAGAAAGATGAACTCATGAATGACAAAGAACAAATAAAACAATAGTATCAGGGAGCAAAATGTCTGGTACAGCCTGCAGACCAGTAGGCATGGGATATTAACATGGAAATGGACTTGGAGGCAGAAGACCTGAACTCTGCTACTTACTTACTTCAGGCAAGACCTCAGTTAATCAACCGTTTGATCCTCCAATCCCACTACTGGGTATCTACCCAAAGGAAAAGAAATCATGATATCAAAAAGACACCTGCATTATATATATTTGTCACGGCACAATTCCCAATTGCAAAGATATGGAATCAACCTAAGTGCCCATCAATCGATGAGTAGATGAAGACAATGTGGTACATGGAGACCATGGAGCACCACTCGGCCAGAAGAAAGAATGAAATCATGTTTTTGCAGCAGCATGGATGGAACCAAAAGCCAATTATTCTAAGTAAAATAAGTCAGGAACAGAAAAATAAATTCCACATGTTTTTACTTATAAGAGGGAGCTAAGCTGTGGCTATGCAAGGAAGGACACTGCCCAGAGTGGGATATGGACACTGGAGATTCAAAAAGGGGGAGGGGGAAGGGATTAGAAATTACCTGTTGGGTACAATGTGCACTGTCTGGGTGATGTGTGTACTGAAAGTCCAGACTTCACCACTACACAATTTATAAATCTGATGGAAACCCACTTAGGCCCCCTAAATCTACTGAAATGTTTTGTAAAACCTATAAACTACTGAGTGCATGTAAGATGGTTGTTTTGCAAGACAAGCAGACCAGGTGGCGCCTGTGGCTCCAAGAAGTAGGGCGCCGGCCCCATATACTGGAGGTGGTGGGTTCAAACCTGGCCCTGGCCAAAAACTGCAAAAAAAAAAAAAAAAGACAGGGAGAGCAATCTGACTAAGCTTCAAGCAAGAGCCAGGACCTGAGTTGAGCATCTCCTAACCAGGCAGCGTTTAACTCAATGGTGAGGGATAGGAAAGACGGCATTTGGTGCAAGGGTATATTTTGACTTCAATTGAACAAATTTGGCGGGGAGGGTTGTCATTTTTTTATTTTTATTTTTTTAGAGAGATGGGATCTTTCTATATTGCCCAGACTGGTCTCAAACTCATGGCCTCAGGGGATTCTCCTGCCTCAGCCTTCCAAAATGCTGGCATTATAGGTGTGAGCCACTGTACCCACCCCAATTAAACTACAAGGTGTCCCAAAAGTCATCCCTAAAGTCACCATACCTGGGGAAAATGGGAAATTGTAGCAAAGTGTACCTTTACTTCCAAAATAGTCATTACAAAATTTAAAGACATTTATAAAATATCCCTTACATGTTGGCCACCTCTTAGGAGTTCTAATTCCTCTGCCACCATCTGTGTGGATCCAGCATAGGGTGCCAGCCCTCTACAAGCCTGGTTTTCTCAAATGTGAAATAAGAGGTTTGAACTCAGTTGTCTCTTCCCAACACAAACATTCTATGCTGTATAGGTTCCAGGGTCAGAGTTGGACCATGAGAAATTTAAGTGGAGTCATGGTGACCTCTGTCCCTTTTATCACCTCTAACTCCCTGAAAATGAGGGCCTAGATCAGCAGTTCTCAACCTGTGAGTTGCGACCTATTTGGGGACTGAAAAACCCTTTCATAGGGGTTGCCTAAGACCATCCTGCACATCAGATATTTACATTATGATTCCTAACAGTAGCCAAATTACAGTTATGAAGTAGCAACGAAAATAATTTATGGTTGGGGGGGTCACCATAACATGAGGAACTATATTAAAGGGTCACGGCACTAGGAAAGTTGAGAACCACTGGCCTAGATGAAGGTGGAATGGGAAGGAAGAGATTTGAGAGACATTAACTTTAAAATAGGACACACTGCCACACTCAGTGGAAAAGAAAGTGCCAAAGGAAACTCCAGAGAAGCCTAGGAGGCCAGAAGAACCAAATGGCACTGCCGACAGAAACAGGACGTCTGAAGTGGGAGAGAACTGCGGTGGGCATAAGATGTCTGCAGGTGGGTGTTAGACTTTTAGAGGGGAAAGGTAGTGAGATTGGACTGGGGCAGGTTCAGCATTAGAGATCTCAACGCCACGTCACACAGAAAGGCTTGAATTCATCCCCGTTCCCTGGGTCCCACATTTACCTCTGTCCTCAGAACAGAAGCAAAATGGTCCATGGTGAAAGGTCTGAAAAGAAGGTCAGGACTGTACAAACCACCAAAGATAGAGCACACTGTTAGTTCAGAACAAACGTGACCAAAGACCACAGAAGGGTGTTCTCAGCCAAACTAAATTACCCGGGACGTGATGGGCAGCCCCTGCGGTTCTAGGGAAATTTTATTTCCAGACATTATTCCTCTGCTAGAAAGTACTTTAGGGAAATGTCAGAGAAAACAGCTGCACGTCCCTTTGCCTGCACAGCGTTTTCTCCTCAGCCACCTGCAATAAGGCACCTGCTCAGATTCAAAACGTACTTCTTACCCATCATCACACACCACCCATCTGACACCTTGTCACTGGGAACACACACAGGCCAGGAGTTTACTATCATTTTCCTCCTACCCTTCCTTTGCCTCTCTCGTTCTCCTTGAAAATTTAGCATGTTTACCACTGATACTAATAAGTAATATGTTAAAACCTTTCTCTAGGCTGGCGCCTGTGGCTCAAAGGAATAGGGCACCGGCCCCACATGCTGGAGGTGGCAGGTTCAAACCCAGCCCCAGCCAAAAACTGCAAAAAAAAAAAAAAAAAAAAACCCTTTCTCTAACTATTTACTGTCTGTGAGTTTTCAGAAGAGAAGAATTTGCTTAACTATATAACGTCTGCAAGGTTTTTGTTCTCACTTAAAACAATACTACTAAAAATATATATGTACTACATGTCTCCCGATAGACACCAGCAAGAGTTTCTCTACGAAATGCTTTCCAATCTTTTTTTGTGATATTTGTATGACCTACCCAGGAAATGCTCATGATCAGGTATGAGGGTTCTAGAAGGGTAGGCCCTGCCCAGCCACCCTGCGGGAAGAGGGGTTCACTATCTTGACATATCAGCACCGGGTTGGGGCACAACAGGAGCTCTGCTGGAGGGCAGAGATCAGAGTGAGTTACCCAGGCCACAGGTATGTGCGTGCTCAGTAGTACAAGATAATGCCAAATCATTGTCTAACGTAGTTTTTACACTCCTGGGGAACATAGTGAGACCCTGCCTCAAAAATAATAATGGGGCCGGCGCCCTACTCCTTGAGCCACAGGCACCACCCATGTTTTTGTTTTTTTTTTTGAGACAGAATCTTAATATGTCGCCTTGGTAGAGTGCCGGGGCATTATACCTCACAGCAACCTCAAAGTCTTGGGCTTAAGTAATTCTCTTGCCTCAGCCTCCCAAGTAGCAGGGACTACAGGTGCCCACCACAACGCCTGGCGATTTTCTTATTGCAGTTGTCATTGTTGCTTAGCTGGCCCGGCCGGGCACAAACCCACCAGCTTCGGTGCATGTGGCTAGTGTCATAACCACTGTGCTACAGGCACCAAGCCACCCAGCTATTTTTTGGTTGCAGTTGTCATTGTTGTTTGGCAGGCCCAGGCCAGGTTTGAACCTGCCAGCTCTGGTCTATGTGGCTGGCGCCCCAGCTGCTGAGCTATAGGCGCTGAGCCAAATCCTTCAAAATGTTAACTCATTCAGTCTTCACAACAACCCTATAAGGTTCCGGATCTTCAGATACAAAGAAAGGTTAAGAAACTTGCCCAAGGTCACACGGTCAGAATTGGCAGAACCAAGATCTGAACTCAGGCACATTCAACTACTATGTTATACCGCAAGAGACACATTGTGGCTGAGGGACATCCAGAAAGTTGTGTTTAATTAGCATTTGCAAAACAGAACTAGGGTTAGAAAGAACGAGGCTATGAATTTTACAATCACCAATAAAGAGGCCCTGGGAGAGATGAGACGGGCTTTTAAAGTGAAGAGAGAGCCAGACTGTCAGGAGCAGCAAGACACACCCAAGAACGCAAGGAAAGGGATTTTCCAAGTAGTGACAGCCACAAGCCGGGCTGGTCACCACAGCACAGAGGTGCGTGTGCTTAGGGCAGCAACCTGGGTTTTCTCCTTTGCTGAGTGATGAGTCTCACTAAAGGATAGAGCGAAAGGATCCCAGCTCAGGTAACGTCACTGAGAGGAGAAACCTGATGGAGTATGGAATGGGGAAGACAAGAAAAAATAAACAAAAATAACTGATGCTCTCAGGTCTTGGAAGGATGATTTACGTCTGTGTTTGAGCAAAGTGGCTCCTGTCTGCAGAGAAGCAGCACCAATGTGAGTTCATCTCTCCAGCACCCCCCCTCCTCTCCAGCCCCCCATGCCACAGGACCTCTGCTCTGCCAAGTGGGCAGAGCCCAAGCCACACTGCAGCACATCAGGAGCACAGAAGAAAACATCCTCTTGCAAAACAGGGCAAATACAAATTATCCTGCGATAATCAGCTTTGCTTTTTAATGGGCTTCGTATGACTCATCAGCTACATGCTATCTCCTGAGCTTGGGCTCTAAATCCACCGAGTTCAGAGGGAGGAAGAATAGAATAATAGCCAAAGATGGCCAGATCTCTCAGGAAGCTTTAATCCTAACAAGGAAAACCAGAAATGGGGGGAGGTGACCATTTCCTTTTGAGCACTTGAGTACTGAAGTTCTGGAGAGGGCGGAAGTCAATACAGCCACAGAGAGGCAGCCCGCGGCCCTACCATGTGTGCTGGCCCCGTTGCCATGGTGCCATCCTGCCGGGCAGCAAGGTTTCATCAGTGCGTTCCACTTCTGCCACAGTTCCTGTCCTGTGGGCAGCAGACGCAGCAAGAAGAAAAGGATGTTGAATGTATTGTAATGGCTGCAACACTGTGTCTGGAAGGGATAAAGACAGAGTGGTGCGAGACGGGGAAAGCAACCACGACCAGGGTAAACCCCTCTGGAGTGTATGAAATCCAAGCTCATTCTATGAATGAGGTGCCCTTGTGAATAAACACTCCTCTGAAAAACAAATTTGGGGGTATTTACAATCTAAGGATCCTGACAAAGAGGGTCAATTTGTAATTAAGGCTCTTTCTCACAACGACTTCTGATAATGTGGCTCTGGGTCCAGTCTCAGGTGGGACGCCTTGGTGGTAACACAAATCAGCCAAATGACTTTAGCACTTCTAAGCCTTGATTTCCTCATCTGTAGAATGAGGTTAGACTAGATGAACATTAAGAATCCTTCCATAGGCGGTGCCTGTGGCTCAGTGAGTAAGGCGCCAGCTCCATATGCCGGAGGTGGTGGGTTCAAACCCAGCCCCGGCCAAAAACTGAAAAAAAAAAATCCTTCCACAAAGGTGGAGCCTATAGCTCAAGCAGCTAAGGCACCAGCCAAATACACCAGAGCTGGTGGATCTGAATCCAGCCTGGGCCTGCCAAACAATGACAACTATAACCAAAAAGTAGCTGGGCATTGTGGCAGGCACCTGTAGTCCCAACTACTCAGGATGATGAGGCAAGAGAATCGCTTAAGTCCAGCAGTTTGAAGTAGCTGTAAGCTGTGATGCCACAGCACTCTACCCAGGGTGACATAAATGAGACTCTGCCTCAAAAAATAAAATAAAATAAAATAAAGGGTCGGGGCTTGGCACCTGTGGCTCATCAGCTAAGGCGCCAGCCATATACACCTGAGTTGGGAGGTTCAAATCCAGCCCGGGCAGCCAAACAACAATGACAGCTGCAACCAAAAAATAGCCGGGCACTGTGGCGGGTGCCTGTAGTCCCAGCTACTTGGGAGGCAGAGGCAGGAGAATCTCTTGAGCCCAGGAGTTGGAGGTTCACAGTTGAGCTGTGATGCCATGGCACTCTACCCAGGGCAACAGCTTGAGGCTCTGTCTCCAAAAAAAAAAAAAAAAAAAGGGTGGGGGGCCGGGTGCAGTACCTCACACCTGTAATCCCAATATTCTGGGAGGCTGAGCTGGGGGATTGCTTGAGCTCAGGAGTTCAAGACCAGCCTGAGTAAGAGCAAGACCCCATCTATAAAAATAGCCAGGCATTGTGGTAGGCACCTGTAGTCCCAGCTACCTGGGAGGCTAAGGCAAGAGAATCGCTTTGAGCCCAAGAGTTTGAGAATGCTGTAAGCTATAATCCCATGGCACTCTAGCCAGGATGACAGAGTGTGATTCTGTCTCAAAAAAAAAAAAAAAGGAATCCTTCCACTCTCTTCACCTATATAGTTGAGGGCGCTCGGGGAAAAGGAGCCTTTCTAGGTGCCTCTCACAGGATATCAGGTTGTCCATGTGCCAGGAGCCTGACTGTGCCTCGAGGGACACACAACTATGAAAGTGGCTACGACTCCAGGTAAGCCACAAGTAAACACATACACAAAGTTAGATCCACACGTGTAATAAAACCACAGTTTAGTGAGTAGGGACCGTGCCTTACTCATCTTCACACACTTGGTATCCAGCACAGCCAGGTACTGGGCTTAACTGCATTTGGAGGTCAATCTTTAAAATGTGATAGTATTAATTTTTTTTAAAGAGATGAGATCGGCTTGGCGCCCATAGCACAGTGGCCCGCCACATACACCAAAGCTGGCAATTTAAATCTAGCCCTGGCCTGCCAAACAATGACAACTATAATAAAAAAAAAATAGCTAGGTGTTGTGGTGGGCACCTGTAGTCACAGTTACTTGGGAGGCTGAGGCAAGTGAATCGCTTATACCCAAGAGTTGGAGGTTGCTGTGAACTGTGACGCCATGGCACTCTACCAAGGGCAACATAGTGAGACTCTGTCTCAGGGGGTGGGGGTGGGGAGATGGGATCTAACTCTGTGGGCTGGAGTGAAATGGCAGGATCTTAGCAGCCTCCAACTCCAGGTCTCAAGCAATCCTCCTCCCTCAGCCTCCAAAGTAGATGAGCTTACAGGCACTCACCAGCACATGCAGCCGATTTTTCTTTATTTTTTGTAGAGATGGGTCTCACTATGTAGCCTAGGCTGGTCTGAAATGATCCTCCCTCCTCAGCCTCCCAAGTCCAGGGATTACAAGCATATGCTACTGTGCCCTGCCAATACTACGAAATTTGGCAAAGGTATTCACTGGGGTTTGAATTATGTTCCTCAAAAATTGACATGTTGAAGTCCTAACTCCCAGTTCCTTACAATGTAATCTCTTTTGGAGATAGGACCTTTATAGAGGTAATCAAGTTAAAAAGAGGTCATTGGGGGGGGGGGGAATAATGTAATGAAGAATAATAAAATACATGTATTTAAAAAAAAAAAAAAAAGAGGTCATTAGGGTGGGCTCTAATCCAATATACAAGTGTCCTGATAAGGAAATCTGGACCCAGACATGAACAGAGGGAAGATGACATGAAGGGGTGTGGGGAAAAGACAGCCATCCGCAAGCCAAGGAGCAGAGCCTGGGACGGGGGGTCCCTCACAGCCCTCAGAAGGAACCTATCCTGCCCACAGCTTCATCTGGGAGTGCCAGGCTCCAGAACTGGAAGATAATACATTTCCTTTCTGAAGCCACCCAGTTTATGGCACATTGTTATAGCAGCCCTGATAAACTAATACCCACAAGTAGAAGATTGTGTAATGAAAAGTCTCAGCACACTCATCACGCAAATCTTTCTCTCCAGCACACTTCACTGTGCATCTCTGAAATATGCGGAACTTTCCTCACATAGCCACAATACCCTTATCACACCTAATAAAATTAATAATTTCAAAGCAGATTTCATTCACAGAAGAAATCTACCATATACTAAAACACACATGCTCCTCTATTAAAGCTTTTCATATATTGGCTCGGCGCCTGTGGCTCAACGGGCTAAGGCGTCAGCCACGTATACCTGAGCTGGCGGGTTCGAATCCAGCCCGGGGCCCGCCAAACAACAATGACGGCCGCAACCAAAAAATGGCCAGGTGTTGTGGCGGGTGCCTGTAGTCCCAGCTACTTGGGAGGCAGAGGCAGGAGACTCGCTTGAGCCCAGGAATTGGAGGTTGCTGTGAGCTGTGATGCCACAACACTCTATCCAGAATGACAGCTTGAGGCTCTGTCTCAAAAAAAAAAAAAAAATTTTTTGCAGCCATTTTAATGAACATATGTTTTTATTTTTCTTGGATAAATACCTAAGAGTGGAATTTCTTCCCTGTGTTATTTTTAAATCTACTTCCCTACCTCACTAAATTAAAATAAATTTCTGAAGTTTATTGATGGCATGCTGCCCGATAGTATATTACAATGTATTATGTATATATTTCTTTGAGCCAGCTTCATTCCAAAAAGTGTTTTTAGGCAGATTACAAATACTCTGTAAAAATTCAGAATTTAAACTATTCAATATGAGTGAAAGGAAATAAGGTAGAACATTGTGTAGATTTGTATATTTTTTTGGAGAAGGGAGTATGTAGTTTTTATTGGATTCTCAAAAATAAGGGTAGGGTTGAGATCCAACTTAGGGTAAGAATTCTGCTTCAGATTCTCTAGTTTTTATTCCAAATTAAGAAAAGCCATCTGAGCTGTTACGTTTTCTGTATTTCCTTTCCTGTATGCTTCATTTTCTGATCTTTTTTGATGGGACTAATCGCTACTCTAACACATTATTATTGACCTCATCCTATTTCTTTCCCATCTTTTTAAGATTAGCCATTCTTATAAGCAGATAATGGTATCTCGGGGTATTAATTTTGATTTTCCCAATTACTAATGAAGTTGATTATCTTATTATGTGCTTGTTGGCCATTCTTACATTTTTGGTAAAGCACCTGTTCAATTGGTGACAATTTAATTTTTTGTCTCTTTATTATTTGTTAGCTATTTATATTATTCTGGACACAAAAATGGATACATTGTGAATACTTTCTCCCATTCTTTGTCTTGTCTTTTTATTTTCTGAATGATATCTTCTGAAAAATGAAGATTTAAAAATTTTGTTAATAAAATCCAACTTGTCTTCTTTTTTAGATACTGTGAGCCTTAAGAAATCTTTGCTTCTTTGAAAGTCACAAAGATTTTCTATTTTCTTCTTTAAATTTTACAGATTTTGCTTTTACATTTAGATCTATGATTCATTTTGAGTTTTTACCAACTTGTGTGATTTTCTTAAGGAGTTTTCTTTCACAATTGAATTAAATCTAACTCATTTAGTATTTCTATTGTTGTTAAAACTAGCTTGTAGGTAACAGTTTTCATTAAAGTGATTGTATATGGAGTCTTGGGTAGAAACTTCAAAACAACATCCAGAAACAACATTCCCTTTCTTTCATCTTGAATGTCTCCAGTCCCACGAAACTCACCCTCCCGGGAGTGCCCATTTCATTTTTGTAAAATTCTCAGTCAGAGAAATTCAGGCCTCCAGGAGGGTCCTTAGGGAGCTGGAGGGAAGCTTTTGGCTTTGCCACGCAGAAGAAAAAGAAAGTAGCACATTTTGTGAAAACAACTTCCATTTTTATTAGGTGACGAGAATCCCAGTTTCGACAGTCCGACCTTTTGGCTCAGATTGTTTATCCTCGGGTCAAACACTTCTGGAAGGGGGCAGTGCCCAGCTTAAGCCCCAGGGTCGACTTTAAACAGGGCTGCAGACAGAAACGTTTGCAGCAGGCGGCCAGCACCAGCACCTGCAGTTAGTACCAAATCTTCCTGTCTTGTTTTTGATAAACTCATCGCTGGTTTCATCTTCACAGCACCAGCTGTTATTTTCCTATAGCTCAAATACGACCTGGTCTGTACTAACATGAGTAAAGCAGGAAGATGCCAGGCCAGGAACCGATAAATGAAAATGTGTGATCCTGTCGCTGCAGAATCTCAGGTCTGAGCTCTGTCCAGAATAGGGTTGGCCATTAGTGTCTCAGAATATGATTTGCCGTAATTGACCACCTTGGTTAAAAACATGCAACAAACGTCCAGAGCAACCTTGGCTGCAATGAAAGATACTGACATTTTTACAGAATCAAATGGTATTCAAAAGAAACAGGAACAATTCCAGTTAGCTGAAAACTAATGTGTGTGTATGTCTGTGTGGGAGAGGTGAGGGTGGTATGCATATTGCTGAACGTGTATGTTTGATTTTTGTTTTTGTTTCTTTTCTATCATTTTATTTTCTGGACAGCGTAGCCTTAGAATAAAGGATACCTACATAATCAACAGAAGATCAATTTTTCAGGGGCTATGAAGATCAATAGGAGAGATTATAGTGGAAACGCGATGAAATAAAATAATTTTCTACATCCAGGCAACTAGTTACTTCATGAACCAGACGATTTGGCCTTTCCCTAACATACAGCTAGTTTTCAGAGTGATCTTCCTTTTCCTTTGGGTAAGTCTCGAGAGATTTAGTGTAACAGAGGAAAGGATTGTTTATTACAAACCACTACTGGCCATCAAACGGACTGCTGTGATATAATACATTGACACACAGGCAGGATTTAGGAGAAGCAGCTCATTTGCTCCATTTGACTGTGATGGGCATAATAATAATGGACCTCTCCCCCCACTTAGAAGACCACTCACAAATCCCTGGAACCACTGAATACATTATCTTGCAAGGCAAAACGGATTTGGCAGATATGTATAAATTGAGGTTCTTGAGATGGGGAGATTATTCTAGATTCTGCAATGGAACCACAAGGGTCCTTTGAACCTTTCCTGGCTGTGATCACAGGAACATGGGGACGTGGAGGAAGGGCGCAGAGACGTGGGCCATTGCTTCATTCGAAAATGAAGAAGGAAGCTTCTAGAAGCTGGAAAAAGCAAAGAAATAGATTCTCCCCCAGAGCCTCCAGAAAGGAAATGCAGTTCCACCCATGTGTTGCCTTAAGAGAATGGGAACCATGTTGGCCCTGTGACCTTAGAACTTTATAATAGTACATTTATGTTGTTTTAAATCATTAAGTTCACGGTCATTTGTTACAATAACAATATCGCCTACCTACCTCGGCTGCCAGGAATGGAACCCAAAAACCACAAATTAAATATTGTTACAGCCCAGGAATGGATTTTCCAAAGAAACTGATGATCTATCTGCCAGAGGTGATACAGGCACGCACGCGTGCACACAGATATGTATATTTGTGTATTTTATGCAATTTAAAACTGTTAATATAAAAAATCTGCTGAGTACATATAACAAAGTATAAAAGAAAGAAAATGGGTGATTCCTTCATCTATGACTAGCAATGCTGAAAAAGTGGTCTTTTTGAATATTTATCAATATCTTATTAGTTTTGCATGACATTCAGCCTATTATAAATGCCTCTGAAAGATTAACACTTTATGAACACTAATGATTCTGATTCAGAAAAATATACATTTTTCTTCTTCCCTTTTCATAAATGACTATAAAACGATCAACTATAATATGTATTTCATTAAGATAAATGAGATAATCCATACTGGGCTAAAGCAGCAATTCTCAAACTTTTGGTTTCAGGACCACTTTGTTAGTCTTAAAAATTATTGAAGACCCTCCCCCCAATGGAGTCTGTTATTGTGGGTGATATCCAGTGATATTCATTGTACTAGAAATTTAAACTGATAATTTTTTAAAGTATATATTTAACAATTGATATTAAATATTTAGAGTGAACTAGTAGGTTAACATAAATTTTAAATGTCATAAAACAATTATCATTCAAAAATATAACAAATAGGAAGAATAAATAGCATTGTTTCACATTTTTGCATATTTTTAATGATTGCCTTAATAGAAAAATGACTTGATTACCATAATTGTTTCTGCATTCAATCCATTGCCATACATTTTAACTGAAATATATGAAGAAAATCCAGTCTTATGCCGAAATGTAGTTGAAAGGGGATTATTTTAACAGCCTTTTCAGATAATTGTGGATATTCTTCTGTAATGCTGTATCAAACTTTGACAAGTAATTTCTAAAGGTTGGTTGCAATATGGAATCTGAAAACACATAAATTAACTTTCTGCACCTTTTCCCATTAAGATACTGTTCTGTCTTACAGTATACCTTTTATTCATATATGACTTTATGATACTGTAAATTAGACTTTTGGGAAATATACATTTACTTTTCCAAATTCTGTCCCATTTCATACAGTATCAAGAAATCCTATTTGTTAATATTATGAGCATACTCATCAGAAAAGGTCTTTAGGTTTTAGAAAGCTGTCAAATTCATGGTGACAGATACAAGTTTTCTAAATTCTATTTCTGTGGCTGAAGAGCTCAGATTTACCATTGGCAACAAATACTGCTAGTTGTTTTCCTAAAGTGACAGCTGACTTTATTAATTTTCAAGAAAATATCTGCTAAATGCTCGGAATTTAGTCTGTCAGTTGTTCTTTTTCAAGAAAAATGATGCTTCATGAAAAATGGAGCTACTTCAGCTCAAAACTCAAGCATGTAAGTGCTTTTTTTGTGGCAAACTTCCTACGCAGGCATGCAACAAAAGTGCTTTCCGTGCAATCCCATTTTGCTACAGAATTATTCGAGTTGTGTACTCAAGGTCCAAGATTTAGTAAAACTTAGCTTTATTAAATAAAATGTATTGCTTCATCAATGATATTCTTAAGTGAAGTGGATTTATTTTATTTTAGGAGCGTGCGGCATTGAAAAACATGGCTGCTATTATTGTCTGGTGCCACAATCTTTTTTTTTTTTTTTTTTTTAGCAGTTTTTGGCCAGGGCTGCGTTTGAACCCACCACCTCTGGCATATGGGGCCGGTGCCCTTCTCCTTTGAGCCACAGGTGCCACCATGGTGCCACAATCTTGATTGGTGCTAAAGCTCTGCTAGTTTTATCCCCATTGTTTGTGTACCACTAATGCAAATGTGGTCACAATGAAAGTCAGTTAATATCTTTATTAAAAACAAAACAAAACAGTTGTGACCTGAGATGCCATGGCAGGATCATGAGGACCCCAGAGAACCACTGGGGTAGAGACAAGGCTCTGTTGTGTTCACAAATATCCCTGCTCACTGTAGATCAAGGCATTTTGCACAGTTTGGGGCCCCAGTCATCAGGATCACAAAATCCTATGTTTGCATGATTACGGAGAGTAAAAATATGCCTGCTGTCAGACAGAGGAGGGATTCGAGACCACAGCAGACCAGAGCACTTGCTGGATCTAGAGGAAAAACAGACATTTCTCCACCCCAGCTGATATTACCACACAGAAATGAAGTCCTCGCATGGCCATACCTGAATTTTCAAGTGATATTAGACATAGGCCATCTTATATGATATTTTCTGATTCTAAAATGTGCCCGTCATTCAGGTCTTTGAATTTGAAACACTAGTCAAGTCAAAAAAAAAAAAAAAACAAAACCCTTTTTCCTTCTGGATTTGGCCTGTAGAAAGTCACAGCCAACCTCCATAGCACTGGTCTCCAACAATTTTGACACCAGGGACTAGTTTCACAAAGACACATTTTCCATAAACTGGAGTGAAGGGGATGGTTTTCACAATTCAAGTGCATTATATCCCCACTTCAGAGCATCAGGCATTAGATTCTCGTCAGGGGTGCAGCCTAGATCCTTCATACGGGCAGTTTGGTGGTAGAGTTCCCCCTCCTAGGAAAATCTAACGCCGCAGCTGATGTGACAGGGGGACAAGCTCAGGTGATGTGAGCAATGAGGAATGGCTGTAAATACAGATGAAGTTTTGCTCATTTGCCCACTGCTCAGCTCTCCCTGTGGGGCCCAGTTCCTGCCAGGCTCTGGATGCCCGTGGCCCCTGGGTATGGACCACAACTCTATAATACACACATAGTGACTACTTATAGAAGAAATGAATTAAATTAAGAGAGACCAAATTGAAGGGTAGGCAGTTCACAGCCCCATGTGTAGGTTGTGACAGCATTTGCTAGGATTAGTGAGGAAGGACAAATAAATCTTATATTTCTTTTATTTTTTGCAGTTTTTGGCCGGGGCCAGGTTTGAATCCGCCACCTCCGGTATATGAGGCCGGTGCCCTACTCCTTGAGCCACAGGCGCCGCCCTTAGTGATCCCAAGAAAGCAGCAGGTAGCCACAGAAGAACTCCTCCTCCAAAGATAAGAACAAACTTTACACAGAGCTAAAATAACCTTGAAAAGCAAAAGAAAGACTCTGTAACTAATAACAATACCCTGCTTTCGAACATCTGTAGCCGTAACTATGGAGCTAATATTGAACTGAAGGAAAAAAAAAAGGTATAAAAGAGTTTGGAAAAAAACTGTTCCCCGGAACTCAGCATTTCATGCCTCAAGGCACCTGAGTTCTTGCTGGCAATTAAAGTTCCTTCCTCTAGATTGTCAATGTAAGTGTTTGTTTTAATTCGCTGTTTTCCTGCAACATTAGGACCTCTGAGTCTTCATTTGTCATGGATAGAAGAAAAAAATCCACAGACATCAGAACTGGGCAAACAGACGCTCATTTCATCATCCGCTCGGGTTTTAGCCATCTCAGGTATAATATCTAGTCCCACCAGTGCAACATTCTAGGACTTTTACTTGTGGGTCAAGGCAGAAAATTTCACCCCCAAAAGAAAGAGGCAGCAATGAAGGGCAACCAGGAGAATACTGCGATAACTACAGTTGCAGCCAAAGGCCTGGGGTTTAGAGTGCACGGACGCCCCTAGTCACATAGCTAAAAAATTTTAGCATCAAGGAACACTCATTCCTTGGATTCACTAGATGTATTTGCCAAAAAATGACCATATTACAAATGGTCTGAGATTTTTTAACCTCGTTCCCATACCGATGATGGGTCAACTGGCTACCAGACAATTTAACTGGTAGGATAGTTGGTATAAATGATTTTTATGTTCAAATCACCGTTGTGAGGCGCTGCGGGGATGTAAGAAAGACCAGATGTAGATTTCTTTTCTTCTTAGTCCTTCCTCTACGGCAGTGGCTCTCAACCTTCCTAATGCCATGACCCTTTAATACAGTTCCTGTGGGTCACGACCCACAGGTTGAGAACCGCTGCTCTATGGCAAAGTGGGCTGTGGAAAGTACCATGCTTCATCTCCCAGAGCACGTCCTGAGCACCTGTGCTCTTGGCCAAGTGCTGTTCTAGGTGATGAGGACAGAGGAATGAGCAAAACAGCTTATGTCACCGACCTCAGGGAGATCACATTCCAGTGTCCTCTGAAATAAGAAGTAGCAAGAAAGCAAAGGAGATGGTAAACTCAGCTCCACTGGAACAAAGATTAGAGATTTTAAGCTCAGGGTGACATTTGAGCCTAGACTCACAACATGGACAACTTTTACAGGTGCAAATGAATTGTGCGGGGACGGGGGCCTTTTCAAAACACAAACTATGAAAATCTAAAGTGTTTTTAGAGAATTCAAGGAGCAATTCCAAAACTGCATCATATTATTTTTTATGTTTTAAAAAAAAAAACGCAAAAAACAAAATAACAAAAGGAAACCAAAAACTAGGGCCGCAGATGGAATGTTGCTGAGTTTATCTCAGATTTTCCAGATTCTAAATTGCACAAGTTTTGACAATAACATTGCATTTGAGAACACATTTAGTATAATATAGGAATATACTAGCAACTCGATAACTTTCAGTTGATAATAAAATTTTCAAAAACGGTATTATAGTCATTCACTTTTGCTAAGGTTTTGGGCTGACAATAAACAAAATATGCATAATTTTCAGCAACCAAGAATTATGTTTTTGGTTCATGTTGCCTCTGCTGCAGTGGCTGCTGGTTAAGTGAACCTTTGTTCTGTGAACTTTTGTCTTTCCAGTACCCAGGCTAAGGGAGCTGCCATAATTGGAACACCTTGTACTCAGGGAATTGAGAAAAGTAACTAAGGACGAAGGAGCAACAGATTTTATGACTTCTAATTGGATGGGGTATACATGAATCTTATTATGTTTCATTGGCTACTACAGGTCACATGACCAAGCCTGCCATCTGTGGGGCGAAGTCTATTATTCTAAATAGGAGGCAGTGTAAGTCACGTGACAATGATCAGGGATGCAGGAGGGTCACTAATTGGGAACAATAATGCTATCTATTGTGGTTATTTTAATATTTACCCTGAGTGTAGCTTGGATTCTGAGATATATAGATTATAGTGTGGACAGAGTTCCTATATTAAAGTAGAGTTTAGAAGCAAAACCCCTAAAACTTTATACAATTCAACAATAAAACCAAAAGAAATTTGTTGTCATAGTTCCGGGTCCAATTCCAGAGACAGTTGTCTTGATGATTTATATAATCTGGCTGGTTCTATGGGCTATAATTCACTCATGAATTCAGAGAAAGATACAAAACCTATGAAAACTCCAGTCTGGGGATATTCTCGTCACCTGGTAATATTCTCTTAATAGAGATGTGAGTGTCTTTAATACATTTTTATAGACTCAACCATGAATATCTCATACTTGTCCGAGAGTTCAAAATATGCACCTTTTCTAAGAAGCCCCCAAGGCCATTTTTTATTCCAAGCCTGGATCAAAATTGCTTTGGAGCATTTAAAAATTCAATAGTGAGATTTATCTAGCAGGACAAAGCACTGGATTTGCTTTTCAGGAGCTTTGAGATTCCTGCATTCTAGACACTGAGGACAAACTCTCATTCAGTCTCATTTTCTTCCCCAAGGAGGCAGGAGGGTCTGGAAAGGGAGCTCCCACTGTTGCTTGGTTTGGTTTTGAGACACAGTGGCACTCTATCACCCTGGGTAGAAGGCAGTGGTGTCAGAGCTCACAGTAACCACAAACTCCTGTGCTCGAAAGATCTTTTGCCTCAGCCTCCCTAGTAGCTGGGACTACATGCGGCTGTCATAAGGATCTGGCTAGTTTTTCTATTTTGACTAGAGAGAAGCCTCACTCTTGCTCAGGCTGGTCTTGAACTTCTCAGCTCAAGGGATCCACCAGCCTTGGCCTCCCAGAGTGCTAGGATTACAGGCATGAGCCGCTGGGCCTAGCATGCACACTGTTTTACGTGATTCTTCCCTTCCATGAGATAAAGCATTTACTGATACACAGGCAATATTTCCACTGTGAGCGATTCAACTGCTTACATCACTTGATTTCTTTTTGATATTCCCACAAGTAAGCATCAATCATCAACTTAAAACAATGAATAGCCATCTGGTCTTACCTCTGGCACTATTCTCCCCGGGTGGCTATTCCTGAAAATACTGTTTACAACCTTTAAAAAAAAGAACATTTGGGGGAAACCTAGTCACTCAGGAAACTGATCTCTGTATTTATTTTTAAGGCTTTTTTTCCCCCCTACACAAATAAAGACTGCTCACATCTGCTTTGCAGAACTCTGCATCCTCTTGGAAAATTCAACTCCCATAAACTCTGCCTGAACTGTTACGGTCCCTCTGGTGATGTTTTATTCGCTTGACAGAGTATAATACAAATAATAATTTGCATTATTATTTGTATGAACTGCTATTTAGCAGTTTTTGATGCCTCTCTCAACTTCCATCAAGTAGGGATTTGCAAGTGGCTGCAACATTTCTGTATCATATAGTATATTTTAATTAAAATCAGAATGCTGTATAAGATTAAGCAAATTGTGTTTCATTGGAAGAATTAAAGAATTACTCAGGCTTGCCAGCATGATCTGAAATTCTAATTCTAAACTCTGCTATGAATGCCAGCTGCACTCAGAATTCTTATTGTCCATCAAATACCACCTGGAAGTATTTATCACAGCAGAAGAAGGAAGCTTCTAGTATCTTTTTGGAGGGAGACTTTTATTAAAATTGGCTTATTTTGATAGTGTCCGCATTTACAATAAATGGACATCCGTGAAAGGTCCTTAACTCTAATCAGAAGTGCAGAACTGATCACAGTATTTTAAATGATCCTATTAAAAAATAAAACTCTCAAAAGATTTTGCTGGAGTGGTACATCAACTTTCTACCCACCGAAGAGAAACAAAGAAGCAGGTAGAAATTTGGCCAAAAGCCGTGTTTCTCGCCAAATGCTTCAAAAGAAAGTAGTTCAAAAATATTTCCTCTCTGGGAGAATACTGTTGATTTGCACTGTGAAGTCTTTTAAAAATTGAGGGAAGAAATAGAACATTAGAGTTCATCAGCTGAAATTTCTGCTTTTTATGGATTTAACTTGGTTTTTTTTTTTTTTTTTGGTTTGGGATTCATTGAGGGTACAAAGAATTAGGTTACACTGATTGTTAGGTAAAGACCCTCTGTTAGGTGTCCCGCCCCTAAGAGGTGTGTCATCCCACCCCTAAGAGGTGTGTCATACACCTTGTCCCCCAACCTCCTCCTTCCCACCTCTTCCCACTCCCTTATTCTCCTACCCCCTACCTTGTATTAAATAATCTACTGCCTTCATATTAGAATTGAGTACATTGGATTTCTTGCTTCTCTATTCTTGTGATGCTTTACTAAGGAGAATGCATTCATAGGAAAATACATTTGCATATTATGAATCGGACAAAAGCTTGATAACTGGGATCTATGGAGAACTCAAATTAATCAACAAAACAAAAGCGCCAACAACCCCATGTATCTCTGGGCAAGAGACATGAATAGAACCTTCTCTAAAGAAGACAGATGAATGACTAACAAACATATGGAAAATGCTCATCATTCCTAATCATCAGAGAAAGGCAAATCAAAACCACCCTGAGATATCAACTAATCCCAGTCAGAACGGCCCACATCACAAAGTCTCAAAACTGCAGATGCTGGCGTGGATGTGGAGAGAAGGGAAGACTTAACACTGATGGTGGGACTGCAAACTAATACAATCTTTTTGGAAGGAAGTATGAAGAATCCTCAAAGAAAAAAAAATTTTTTAATTAATATGAGATTACCTAATTTTTAGGTTACATTGTTCTCATTTCCAAGGTAAAGTTCAAGTTGTAGTTGAGCCCTTCCCCCAGGGGGTGTGCTGAGCACCCTCACATTGTGCACAGTAGGTGAGATTCCCCCAATTGCCCCCCCTTCCCACCCTTCGTGGTTTTAACTTCCACATTTCAATAGCAGTTAGACTTGTATTCATGTTTCTAAAGATTACAGTTTTTAAAATAATGAATAAAATGATGTCTTGAACCTGCAAAGAAGTTTAATTACTTCTACCTTGCCCTGAGAGTAAAGCCTACTTGATTCATATCCTAAAACTGAACTGGTAGAAAGGGCCTTCCAGTCTTCCTTAAAATTCAGACTTGAAGGTAGGAAAATCAAGCAAATGGTATTTCTCTTCATGGTGACACCAACAGGACTTCAAGTTAGACTTGTTTCTGACATATTTTTCCTGAAATTCTCTCCCCGCCTTCCTTTCTCCTTTTCTTCCTTCTATCTTTCCAGAAATACTTACTGAGTGTATTCTAAATACTAGAAACTCCTCTAGGTATTTGGAAAAAACAGAACAAAAAGTATTGCTCTCTTAGAGATTACATTCTAATGGGTGGGGATAAAAACAAGAACCAGTATAATAACTAAACTTTACAGGTATTTCAACAGATCAGTGTATGCTGAGATCTTCTGGAGAAAGTAGGCAAATGATTGTATAAAACTTGGTCACATGAAGATTAGCTCACATGATAAAGTCCCCAAACTGCAGGTGCTGGCATGGATGTGGAGAGAAGGGAACACTTCTACACTGCTGGTGGGACTGCAAACTAACACCACCTCTACGGAAAGAAGTATGGAGAATCTTCAAAGATCTAAAAGTAGACCTTCCATTTGACCCTGCAATCCCATTACTAGGTATCTACTCAGAAGAACAAAAATCATTTTACCACAAAGACTTTTGCACCAGAATGTTTACTGAGACTCAATTCATTATTGACAAGTTGTGGAAGCAATCTCAGTGCCCATCAACCCATGAACGGATCAACAAACAGTGGTATACGTATACTACAGAATATTATGCAGCCATTAAAAAGATGGAGACTTTACACCTTTTATGTTTACCTGGATGGAGTTGAAACACATTCTTTTTAGTAAAGTATCACAAGAATGGAAAAATAAATGTTCATTGTACTCATAACAATTACATCCTCATAAGAACAATAAAACACAGATGTAGTTTAGTGTGGGGGTAGAGAGAAGCGGGGGAAAGGGTGAGGGGGAAGATCTCAATTAACGTTCACATTGTGAGGGTGTATAACATGCCCCCCATGGGGGGGAGGCTCTTTTACAACTGAAATTTTACTCTGGAAGTGAGAACAATGTAACCTAAAAATTGCTATCTTCATACTCATTTGAAATAAAAAATAATTTAAAAAAATAACGCTTACTCACATGAGAGAAAAACTCCATTAAATTCAAGGAGGAGAAAAGGGAAGGGGAAATGGCAGGTCCCTATCCAGTGGGAACAATGTGTAGGGGATGACACACTTCCTGGGTGAAGGGCACAACTCCACTTGGGCTGTACCTTACAAATGCCAACAGTGTTCTCTAAGTGTATGTACCCTGCTATTAATCTGAAATTAAAAAAAGAAAAGGTGAGTGTAGTGGCTCTCTTTTTTTCCAGATAAATATTATTATATCCAGCATTACTTCTTTCCACACCTTCCCAACTTATTTTTTCTTGACTTAATGGAAATAGACAACAATCCTCAATATACCTTTATGTGAAGTGGTTCAACCAAGGCCACATATAAATGGCACAGCTGAGCCCTGACTCGAGTCATCAGACTGTGCGTGCAGGTGTAAGGAGAAAAAGAAATGGGAGCAGGTCGTAGAACAGTCGTGCTTAGGGCCTAAGAGGGTAAGTTTTATGGACAGATCTGGTTTGGGTTCCCAGTGCTTCCAAGCAGGACGCTCCCGGGCGACGTGGCTAATCTCCCAGCCTTGGCTGATGCTTTGCTAAAATGCTCTTGCTGGCAGCATCCCTCACCTGGAGCTGAAGTGGTGAGTAAATAACTCAAGTAATCTGTTCTTACGCCAGGGTCACACATCTTTGTCCTGTCGCTTCTTCAAATCTAGCAGAGTTTTACTATTTCACTCTAAGAGTCTTAATCTGTCTGACATACACATGTACTTTTACATATTGTGCGATGGACGATTTAATTTTCCCCAATATGATGAGCTAATTTCTCTGAGCTGTTATATACCAAATTTTCACAATCCAAGCATTCTATTCACTTCCATTGATATGTTGCTTTTGTTCCATTGCCAAATGCACACTGTTTTAATTATAGTAACACTGTGAGTTCCCCTTGTTTGATTTCAATGTTTTTAAGTTACTCTCAGACCATTACTGAGCCAATCATTTTTAGATGTAAAACATACAGGCAGTATGTCAAATTCCAAAGAAATGCAACAAGTTTTTTTTTTTTGGCATTGTTTCCGATTTTAGATTAATTGGAGTCTCCAAATTAACCCGCATTTTATGGTTATAGTATGGAGTCTTCTCTGCATAAACATGGACTATCTTTGCAATTATGAAGGTATCTTTTATGCCCTTTAATAAAGTTTCGGAATGTACTTTATAAATATTTTACGCAACGTTCGTTGTTTTCTCACTATTTTGAAATTAGTTTTGCTGCTGTGATTTTTTTCATTACATTTTCTGATTTACTTTTGCCGGTAGCGTTCAGGATGAACTCTTCAATAAATTGTAATGTCTTGGTTGTCTAGTATATAAAGCAGAAATAAACCCCTAGACGTCAATGGCATGACATTATCTCCAACGCAATATAATCTTCGCTTCTAAAGGACATGCACATTAATTCGCCTTCTTGAGAACTGTGTTCCAGTTGGTGTGATCATTCCTATAAATGTATCAATGATCTGTTTTCCTTTTTAAGGAAGTAGAGCTTCCAAATGTATTTTCATTTCTTCCAGTTTTAGGCCCAAATGCAAATTGGCCAATTGCTGACTCTGGTGGTGGAGTTGTTACTATCAAAAAATCTTTAGAAGAGGTTTGGAATCATGATGTAGATTTTAAGAGTTTCCAGTCTTATCTGTAGGACTACTTCAGCAAGGTGCCCTTCAAGAAAGAACATTCATCACTGTTTTTTTTTTTTTAATTAAATCATAGCTGTGTACATTAGTGCAATCATGGGTTGCAAAGTGCTGGCTTCATATACAATCTAAAATATTTTCATCCAACTGTTCGACATAATCTTCATGGGATTTTCTTGGTTACTGTATGAAAACATTTGTATTCTGCATTAGTAAATTTCACCTGTACCCTTCTAAGATGCACCATAAGTGTGGCCCACCATTGTGGTGTAGTCAAATTTTCTACTTCTCGGGTCAATTTTGAGTGTTCATTTCTTAATCAACATTATTACCTGTTTTATCTACATTTTCAAAAGCATTGATAGACAAAATGAATTGTTTTTAATTTGCCAAGACCCATGGGATTTTTTAAGTCATGTGAACCACTGATTTTAAATTTCATTGCAATATGATTCAATAATAGTCTTTCGAATGCCAGTTCTGTAAGATGTTGAAAATTCTGTTCTGAACTAACATAGTCACTTAAAAAATAACGTGCTTGATAAATAAGCATTTTCTGTTGATAAGGCATGAAATTCTAGTTTTTTAATCATGTTACCCAAATCGCACTGTTCATTTTATATCTGAATGTCTCAAGACTTTCTGATAGAATTGCTCAGGAGTCCATGACACTTAAAGTCTCTCGATGTCTAATATGAAAGAGGAATAAGACAGAATATGTGAACCCTAAAAGGAGGAGGTGGGCATGAGAAGATGACATTATCATCCCTGCTTTATTATGTACGTGGAAGGCATGTATTTTTTAATTTCCAAAAAATGCAATAGGATTATCCTACCTTTGGAAAGAGTGAACGTTAACATCCACACAATGATGAAGAAAATATGCCAGCCAGTTCAATGAAAATATTTAACGTTATGAAAACGTTAACATCCACACAATAACAAAGAAAATATCTCAACCAGTTCAATGAAAATATTTCAAACTGTATATAAAACCAGCACATGGTACCCCATGATTGCATTTATGTACACAACCATGATTTAATAAAGAAAAAAGAAAACATTCTAGGCTTTGAGGATAACATTAATGCCAAAACCAATTTTGAAATAATATAAAGCCATGGAACCGAAAAGCATCATTTTTTCCTTATGAAAATTTAATTTGGGATTTCAGGAAAGAAGAAGGGCAATTAACATTTATACATTAGATAATCTAAGCTTTCAGAGAATTACAGGTTATTAAGTAGGATCTTAAAAAGAGTAAGAATTTTGGAACTATACAGAGGAGAGAGATAATAGTCACAGCAAAAAGAGAAAAAAATAAGGGAAGACCCAAAGCCTGAAATATGTGTGTGTGTTTAACCCACACTCTATGGCTCAGTATCTGAGCAGAATGCCAGTTCAAGAACTGCAGCCCAGGAATCAAATAGCTATTTGCAATTCATTTAACTTCCTTCCTTTTACAAACATAACTCTTGACCACTTAGTTTTTGAAAATATGTTGAGAGAAAGGGAACATGAAAAATATCCCAATATTTCAGACTCAGATTCAGAAAAGTGCGGTTGGAAAATTAAAAACATTAAGAGTGCTTCTTCACAGTACCGTATTTAAATGTCTATGAACAGATATTTAAGCCCGAAGGCGCCTCTCGAATCCAAAGTAACCCTTCATAAAAATATCTTGCATCATTTATTTATTGAAGAAAGTAGTTGAAAAGCTATTGCAATAGCAATCATCCCTGATGTGATTTCAATAGATACAAATCAACCCATGTGTCAGACACACGTCAATAAAGCTAATTATTATTATTGTTTTGGTTCGTTATTTAACCTTAACATTATTAGGATGAGGATACTGTTCAGATTTTTAGTAGAGCTATAGAAAAGAGAAAAAGAAATTCTTCCCAAATATTTATCATTCAAACAGTGGAATCTACATTTGCAAAGTTAATTTCACCAAGAAAAACTGGTTGATGATCTGTCTGCCATATTCTGGGAGGCAGGGTCTTTCCCTTTTCATGGAAGAATGTAAAGAAATGCTAGCCTTTGTCTGTAAAACCCAGATGGTGCTGAATTCTTTTTATCTTTTTATCTTTTTTAACATTTTCTTATTTTTTTTATTGAATGATAAAGAGGTAGATCATGTATACATTAACGCATTTATGGGGTACAATGTGATTTTCTAAACAATTTAGAATGTTTACGTTGTACTGGTTAATATATCCCTCACCTCATTGACTTACTGGATTCTTTTTAAAAGGCTAAGAATATAAACATCTTCTTGAAGATTTTATTTTTTTAAAGGCTAAATGTTCTC
Organism: Perodicticus potto; assembly: GCA_963574655.1. Classification (NCBI taxonomy): domain Eukaryota; kingdom Metazoa; phylum Chordata; class Mammalia; order Primates; family Lorisidae; genus Perodicticus; species Perodicticus potto. The sequence continues at coordinate 617 of CAUYRH010101280.1, read as the reverse complement.
CCCCCCCTTTTTTAAACAAGTGAACAGTTTATTAAGAATTAAACAAAGGTATGATGTGATACAGCACAAGCAAGACACTCAAGATAGGTATAATAGTACTACTCACACAAAAACTTAACTTTCACCTCAAAAAAAATCACAAGACAAAAGAGAAAGCAATTTCACTGTTATAAAATAAGATATTTCATGCAAAGTATTAACCCTGCCCCCGCAAAGCCCAACCTCCCAACAAACAAAAAACTATCTGGGAATACTGCTATGCTAACATATTAACCACAGTATAATCATTCATAGGAAAATAGTAATTAAGCAATGAATTAAATTAAATAACAAACTATCATAAACTCATAGACCACAATGATTTTACAAGACAAGCAATTCCAGAAATCTTATAAACAATAAAAAAAGAAGAAATATTTCAATTATCATTCTACTTGATCTGGATACACCTGATATTGAAATTGGAGAAAATATATTATTGTAAAGGGAAATTACAAACATGTTTCACTTATATCCTAAACAACATATTGACAAGTTGAATTAAAAAATTAATGTTTAAGTAATGTACTTTGGTCAAAACTGAATCCAATTTATATGAAAGTTAGTCACTATTTTCT
>CAUYRH010101279.1:0-26531 GCA_963574655.1 Perodicticus potto | reverse complement strand
CACTTAATTCTACTTCCTCCTTTACTCTGTAGTCCCTCTGCGCCATTTATTATCAACCACATCAACAGTAAGATTAAAACCCATTGAGATTGGTAATACCTCCATTTTTCCAAAGAGGAAGCTCAGTCCCAAAAAGATGTGAAATCCTGGTTTCTCTAAGGCTACCTACTCATTAGGAGTTGCTAAGGTCAGGACTGGAAACCAGGACCCTGCAGGATATGCAGGATACTGATAAGTTTTTGATTTCTTTTTGTAAATACTAAATTAGTTTCCCCAATTGGATTATACACTTCTTGAGTATAAGGCTATTTGTTCTTCCTATTTTGACCATCTATGAAATTACTAAATAAGTGTTTGTTACCAAATGGTCAATAGAACCTCCTGTAAACGTTAACACCCTGTCCTAGGGCTCCTAAGGTCTGCTGAGTTGAGAGAGGATACCCGAGGAGGGTGAGGTCTGGGAGAACAGGTCTTGTCAAGACTCAGCCCTTAGGAATTTGTAAACTTAACTTCCTGGAACTTGGAAGTTCCCAAATTCTGTGAAATACTGTAGTTAGGTGGGGGCTGGAATAGCATCTCCCGCTTGATTCAAACTGGCCAATGAGAAGGGTACCTGGGGTGGAACTTTTTGACTGTGGATAAAAAGGGAAAGACCAAGCCACTCGGGGAGCGCAGCCATTTGGAATTCTTCTATGCCATAAGCTCCCAGCTGGTGACTAAAGCCCTTCCTCTTGTAAATGTGGTGTTTGGGTGCTCTTTCTCTCAATTGGGCCTTGTCTTCCTGCAACATGACTATCACAATGATTAAAAAGGTGGTCTATGCGATCGCTGTCAACTCAGAACTTTTGAAGAGTATCTTTGAAGTAGCCTAATCATGAAAGTAGCAAATAGAATATAAACTCTTATGGATTTTAATAGGTAGGTACGTCTTTATCTACATGTGAGGCCAGGGGAGTCCCATTGATGGCTCGTAAGAAGATCCCAGGGAGTTTTAAATACTGTTCCCCCCGCACAGTAGAGGTATGTTAAAAAACAGCACACACAAGGCTTCCCTCAACATTTTATTCTATTTTAAAAGTCCACAGTTTTTTAAATTTTATTTTATTTTGTTTTGGCTGCGGGGGAGGGATCGGGAGGTCTGACTGAGCTGATGGTTGCAGCCAGCACCAAAGCACAAAGTCAGCTTTATTTTATAGTATCTGTATAGGGTTGTCCAGGGGGAAGTAGCATAGACAATATGGGGAAATAGCATAAACAAAAGACATAGTACAATGGAAAATGTAAACGACTTTAACAAAGACAAATCATCTTGTTAATGGTTTCTACTCAACTTCGTTAACATATGACAAGAAGCAAGAAGGGAAAGATCACGAGTATCCCAGAATAGTTAACAAAACAAAGGAAGAACTATGTGACTTAGTGGTTACTACTTAACTTAGTTATCATATGACAAGGGGAAAGAAGGGGGAGACCTCAAGGATCTCTGCACAGTTAACTAGACAAAGAAAGGGCTATGTGACTTCTGGCAGAGGGAGCAGGAAGAAAGGAATACGGCTGTTTTGGGAACGGAGGAGAAGCAGTTGGGAGTTCATTCTCTCAATGTTCCCCAGGCTGTGAGGGCCCTTCCAGGCTCACAGCCCGCTTTCCCCATTTTTATTGCTTTATTTTATTTTTTTATTTGTATGCATGCCAAAAATCTAATATACAGAGGAATTATTCTTTAAAAACAGAATTATTTTCATTTTATAGAACTAAGATGTAATGTGACCTTTTAGAAGAAAACAGACCCCATTGCATGTTTTGTCTGTATGTTTCTTATATGAAATGGATATGTGCTTTGAATAAAGCAAGAAATACATGGCATTGCAAGATTCACAAACAGAAAGCAACCCAGTTCCAGAAGCTGGGTCAAGAAAACATATATAAAACAAACAAAACCCCGTCATGAAAATTACTCACATAATGTAGGAGTACTGATGACAGTCTGCTTGCTGTGGCCCCCAGTTCTTTGGCAGTGTTTTGAGATATTCTGGAGAAAATCATTGAGATCTCCTGTGTGTGCATTTCTACTCCAGCTCCTTTCCTACTGACCAAATCTCTCCCTTTTATTTATGAGTTTGGTTATAATGTTAACAACTACCACAACTAAACCCAAATAATGTCCCAACTTGGGAATAAGGCATACAAACTGCAAATAAATGTATTTAGGAAGATATTAGTATCTTGAATCAGAAGTTCTCGTTAAAATATTGCGGACTGCCTCTTTGGACAGGAAGTTGGTTTTCTTACTTTATTTACTTATTAGCTTTTATTGCAGGCTATATTATATTTTGGCAGTTCTATAGTGAAAGTGTATTCTGATGCCTCTTAGAACTTTAGAGTGGTGCTAAATTCTCAGATAATGGAATATAAGTGCTTGGAAGACATATATTTAAGTAGCTATGGTTTATCCAGTTTGGTTTAGAAGTGACTTTGCCTAAGAACGAAATGGCATAATTCTAGGAATCAGTAAAGATTTTTAAAAATGGAGAGGATGGGTTGAAAACATTGCTTTTACCTTTTAGAAAGAAAGTGTGGCAGGCCATCACTGCCGAGAGGAATCACGGGCTGGATGGCATCATTCTGCTGCAGAGAATGCAGGCAGGTGGGCAGAGTGCTGTGGGAAAGGGCCTTGTTTCCTTCAGGTGTCCTGGATTTGGGAAAGGATTCTAGCGCTGCCAAAGGGATTCATTTTTTTCAGTCAGGTTCCAAACCTCTCTCTGGTAGTATCCAGTACAAACATTGAAAGCTTCTGTGGAGGGAATCCTTGTTTAACTCGTCAGTGGACTTCAATATTACAGCAGGCTGCTGAAAGACGTGGGTACGTGGACCGTCCCCACCCTCATCTGCGGTATCCTCATCTCGTCCTTGTGAATTCATGACGTTTGCATTTGGACTCTTAGTCCTGGCCTTTGGGTCATTCAAATCATGTACTCGTCATCCTTGATCCTTTAAATCTACTCTTCTGCTCCTCAAGTTTGATCTACAAAGTATATCTAGAAAGTTCTGTTCTTAGTCCTGTTAGAAAATAAAGGTCATTTTTAGCCCATAAAATTCTTATCCCTTACTCTAAGTAATTATTGTCTTCTGCTGTTAAAACTCTTGCTCTGACATATAGCCGTGCAATTTCCATGAACTGTGAAAGCCATATATGTTATCGTTTACTGAGGAGCTGTAATGACTACAATAGAATACGTTGAAATTAGTTTAAAAATAAGTTTATTTGCCAAAAAATACATAAATGTGATGCAAGTGACTGAGATTGCTAATAATTCTTTATCTTATAGACATGGAAATTCTTTTGAAAGACTATTGGGAAGGGAATAATAAAAGAATCAGGAGATGAACCCCTGAAGGTATTTACTTTGGAGAATTTCTATTCCTAAAACCATTATTAAGATTATAAGTTTTTGAAAAGGATTACATGAGTTAAAGTGAATTGACCTGTTAATAAGGAAAAGGGCCGCCAATAATTAAAATTATTGCAAATATGGCTAATAGTTTCTGTTTCAGACCTGTTTGGCTTACTTTATTTCAGTGTCTTGGCCATGGGGTGTCCTGTTATAGAAAGGAGTGATGTGTTTTCAGCTTAGAAATATTTATGGTATGGTTGGGTTATAATTATTTTGGCAAAAATCTGTTTTTAGATATATAGTCCACCTGACCATAGCCTTATTTATCTCTACTGTGGGTAGATGATCTTGAGAGACATTTGGCATTTGAATCTGGCATGGAGGAAGGCACATAAGGTTAGGTTAAAATACCTAAATACAGTAGATTCTGTAGAAATTAGTGATAGGAAAAGTAAAGGCACCAGTATACAATTATAGAGAAATCATCAATTCCATTTCTTGTCTGGATTGTGTGCATAGTCTAAAACATTTTTTTTTTTTTAAATTTTTTTTGGAGACAGAGTCTCACTCTATTGCCCAGGCTAGAGTGCCAGGGTGTCAGCCTAGCTCATAGCAACCTCAAACTCCTGGGCTCAAGCAATCCTCCTGTCTCAGCCTTCTGAGTAGCTGAGACTACTAAAAAATTTTTCTATTTTTAGTAGAGATGGGATCTCACTTTCACTCAGGCGAGTCTTGAACTCCTGAGCGCAAACGATCCTCCTGCATCAGCCTCCCAGAGTGCTTAGGATTACAGGCATGAGCCACTCTGCCTGGCCTCACAGTATAAAACTAAATATCCAGCAGAGATTTCTCATGGAGGGTTCATGTTAGGGCAACAGGTTAGTGGGAGAAACACAGCTTAAACTCCTCTAGCACAGTTTGTGGAGGAGATTCCCTACACTCTCTACACTCTCAGCTTCTCAAGAGGGAAATAAAGTGTCTGGTACAGCAAAGCAAATCTAGAAGATGATATAAAAAAGTACAAAACTGCTATGTTATGGTGCTTCAGCTGTCTCTCCCAGAGTAACTCATATCAGGGGGTCCGAGGAAGGACATCGAGATGTTCTGCAAAACAGAGCTATGGCGTGGACTGTACCATGCAGGGAGAAGATCTGAGCACTGTAAATTACAAAACAGGAAAGAGGCTATTCCTTTCTTCATCAAAATCTGGTGGCCTATTGTTGGGAAGTCCAATTGTGATAAGGTCTCTCTCCTTTTTTCAAACCCAGAGTCGGAGGATGGCATAGCTTTTGCCTGTAGGCTCCTCTGCAGACCAATTAAGTAAGCAGGAGTTCAATTGTGATGGAGGAGTGGCTTTAGGATTTCCAGAGTCTATAGAAGTAGACTTTATAGCTGTTGGAACAACACATATGCATTTTTTTTCTCTGCACAAATTGAGGCATTATACACTTATATTATTTTTGCAATTATCCTAAATTTGTAGCATGCATTCTTAGCTTAGCATACTCTGTGGTTAATCTGTATCTTTATCTTCCTTTTGGATAATAGAAGGATCATTTTACCCCGTGTATCCACACATTTGGGGTCCCAGCTTAATCCAAGGCGCATTTCCTATGATACTCATGACTTTGAACAGACTTTGGATGATTAATTCTTATAACTTTATGATGCCTAACTGTGGCCCGAGTCTGCAGATTTATGCAAATGACTTTAGAGCAAAAGCAGTTCTGGTTTTCTTCGAATTTGGTTCTCCCAGAATTTGGCCTGACAGTTCTTTGCTATCTCGGCAGCTCCTCAAAGACTTTAGGGTATATTAAAAAATGTATGATTTAGTAATTTTAATTCAATATAGGAGAAAAGTTGGTATGAAAAATGCATCCTATTAATGGGAAAGGAAGTCTGTTTGTTTCCTTTTTAAATGTTAAAAGTAGTCAACTTTTCCCCTATTTTGAGGACAACTTTCGGAATTTTTGTTTGACTTTTTCTTCAAGGATTCGGACTTTCCACATATGCTAAGAAAGGTTATGACCCCCTTGTGATTAAATATTTGTTTATATTTTCCTCTAATTCTTTAGGCTTTTTTTTTTTTTAAAAAAAACACTAAATCTGTTTTGGTGTAAGATGTTTCATGTGGAACAAAATGGATTCTTTTCCCCAAATAGCCTAAAATGTTACCAGACCAGTCTGCTGAAGTTATCTTCTAGTACACTATCCATTTGTAATACCTCCTTTAATTTCTTGTCTTCCATTGATATAATAGTCTATACTTATATTCATAACATACTAACTTAATTGTTAGGTTGCTATAGCATATTTTAACCTATTTAAGGCCAGTCCTTTATTTATTACTCTTCTCTTAAAAATAAGAACGAGTATTTTAAAATTTGTAACTTTTTAATATTATAATTATAATATAAAATATTGCTCTTGGTTCATTTATGTTGAAAACATGAGAAAATGAAAACCCTAACAGCACTTTTCCTGTTAGGGCATGTTATTAGTTTCGAGATATAAATATTGTTGGCCTAAAATGGACCAGAGGCACAAACTGAAGCACACACATTAAAATATATATATATATATATATATATATATATATATACACACACACACACACACACACACACACACTTTATTCCTTTATTCTAAACACCCCAAAACAAAAGTGTGAAGAAATAAGATTTTTAACTTTCTTATTGGATGTGTGAAATAGAGAAAATTTGGGGTACCACACTTAACTTTATGTTTTTAAAAGTGTTTTGATTTTTTTTATAATAATAATTTTTTTTTATTGTTTGGGATTCATTGTGTGTACAAAGAATTAGGTTGCACTGATTGCATTTGTTAGATAAAGTCCCTGTTATAATTGTGTCCTGCCCTCAACAGGTGTGCCATACACCGTGACCCCTCATCCACCTCCCCCTTCCCTCTTCCCTTCTCCCCACTTGCTCATTCCCCTACCCCCCTGCCTTCCTATTAGAATTGAGTACATTGGATTCTTGCTTCTCCATTCTTGTGATGCTTCACTAAGAAGAATGTGTTCTACCTCCATTCAGGTTAATACGAAAGATGCAAAGTCTCCATCTACTGTGGTATACATATGCCACAGCTTGTTAATCCATTCCTGGATTGGTGGGCATTTAAGCTGTTTCCACATTTCGGCAATTATAAATTGAGCTGTGAAAAATAGTTTAGTGCAAGTGTCCTTATGATGAAAGGATTTTTTTTTTCCTTCTGGGTAGATGCCCAGTAATGGGATTGCAGAATCAAATGGAAGGTCTAGCTTGAGTTCTTTGAGGATTCTCCATATTTCCTTCTAAAAGGTTGTATTGTTTGCAGTTCCACCAGCAGCATGAAAGTGTTCCCTTCTTTCCACATCCACTCCAGCATCTGCAGTTTTGAGACTTTGTGATGTGGGCCATTCTCACTGGGGTTAGGTGGTTTTGATTTGCATTTCTCCAATGATTAGGGACAGTGAGCATTTTTTCATATGTTTGCTAGCCATTTGTCTGTCTTCTTTAGAGAAGGTTCTATTCATTTCTCTTGCCCAGTGATATATGTGATTGTTGGATTTTTTTTTGTTGATTAATTTGAGTCCTTTTTAGAACCTAGTTATTAAGCTTTTGTATAATTCATGATATGCAAATATCTTTTCCCATTCTGAAGGTTTTCTTTTTGCTTTGGTTGTGGTTTCCTTAGCTGTACAGAAGCTTTCAGTTTAATTAAATCCCATTTGTTGCAATTGCCACAGAAGTCTTCTTCATCTTTCCCCAGGCTGAGATCTTTGAGTGTTTTCCCCACACTTTCTTCAAGGATTTTTATTGTTTCATGCCTTAGATTAAAATCTTTTATCCATCTTGAATCAATTTTTGTAAGTGGTGAGAGGTGTGCGTCTAGTTTCAGTCTTTTACATGTGATTATCTAATTCTCTCAGCACCATTTATTGAATATGGATTCTTTTCCCCAGTGTATGTTCTTGTTTGGTTTATCAAAGATCAGGTGGCTGTAAGAGGATAATTTCATCTCATGATTTTCTATCACACTTAATTTCAGACAAATTATTGATACTATTATAAAAACTAGTAAAGAAGGCTTCTGTCATATAATTTTTTTTTTTTGAGACTGAGTTTCACTTTGTTGCCCTAGGTAGAGTGCTGTAATATCATAGCTCACAGCAACCTAAAACTGTTGGGCTCAAGTCATCCTCTTGCCTCAAGTCCCCCCAAGTAACTGGGACTATATCCCCCAGCCACAACAACTGGCCCTTTTTTTTAGAGATGGGGGTCTCACTCTTGCTCAGGCTGGTCTTGAACTTCTGAGCTCAGGCAGTCCACCACCTCAGCCTCCCAGAGTGCTGTGATTGCAGGTGTGAGTACGTGGCCTCTGTCATATAATTTTAAGTTCAGAAATAGAATGTATTTTCTGTATTTTTTATCATTTTCGGAGAGTGTGATATACTACGTGGAGAACGTATTTATTTTGTAATGGTCAATAAAAAAGTATTAAAGGGAGAAGGTCTAATATAGATAATTTTAAAAATCCATTGACTGGTTTCGACAGGAATTTAATCATGAAATGTGGTACCCTTTCAGAAGCACATATACTAAATTTGGAAAGAAATCTATTAATATTTATATATTAAAGAAGATACATTCTTTTTTTTCTGGGCTGACAATTTTGACACAATAATAAAAAATCTTTTTAAGATATATTAAAACATATGCCATACCCTGTTCTTCATAATAACTTTTAATTTAATTCAAGAGCAAATGTGTTTCAGGTTGCTTCAGATGTTCCCTGATCAAAAAGGGGTCCTAGTAAAAATTCTGATGGATGTGTAGCTAAGCTTACGTCATCATTTAAAAAATCCTCCATTAGGTCATTCGCCTGCCGTTAGTCTCAGATTTTCAATCAATTTAAAAGCTCTATTAGGGAAGTCAGAAATCCACTTCTTGATGTTAAATTTATATTCAGAATTTGTCAGAGTCATTAAAAGAAAGGCTTTCCGAAGTGACCCTGCGGGAAGGCGCTGCATTTTCTGTGGAGAAATAAAACGGTGATCGGAGGAAAAATTTTTCTTTAAGGATCAGCGTTCTCATTTTTTGTGACAATCAGAACTTCTAAGACACTATGTTCCAACAGATAATATCTAGGCAAAGATGATGTGTAAGAAATAAGACTGTTGTCTTAGACTGTTGTCTCACAGAGCTGAAGGCCTATTTATTGTTGGTTGTGATCATGGAGCTTAATATTTGTGCTATTGGAAAAGATTCAGATTCATGGTACTGCTTATATATCATAGGCAGTAGGAAAATCAAGTGATAGTCTCAAAGTGCCAGTTTGAAATTAGTCCCTGGAAATCTGGAAAAATAGTGTTCGAGTAACTGAGGTTTTCATTTTTATATTTCATTTTCAAGAGATACATGCTGGGCGGTGCCTGTGGCTCAGTGAGTAGGGCGTTGGCCCCATATACCGAGGGTGGCAGGTTCAAGTCCGGCCTTGACTGAACTGCAAAAAAAAAAAATAGCTGGGCATTGTGGCGGGCGCCTGTAATCCCAGCTACTAGGGAGGCTGAGGCAAGAGAATCACCTAAACCCAGGAGTTGGAGGTTGCTGTGAGCTGTGTGATGCCATGGCACTTTACTGAGGGCGATAAAGTGAGACTCGGTCTCAAAAAAAAGGGGGACTCCTGTGGCTCAAAGGAGTAGGGCACCAGCCCCATATGCCGGAGGTGGCGGGTTCAAACCCAACCCCGAGCCAAAAAAAAAAAAAAAGAAAAAAGAAAAAAGAAATACATGCTATACCACAAATTTGTATCTTTGAAGTAATTAAGACTCAGGCACATGCCTATAGGACAAAAAGAAGGCACATAACATCAACTGAAAAAATAAAATATATAAATGTAATTTTAATTATTCAATTTTAGTCATATAAAATACTCCTGAGATTGATTAATTCTTTGGAACACTATTATCCTTGCTTTTCTGAAGAACATTTGTCAGAAAAACTTGATGTTCTTAATTAACTTTTCAGATATCTCGGTGACCTAAGTTGCTTAGAAACAAGCTGTGCGCAGATGAGCTCAGGAAGCACCCTTGGGTTCCTAGGGCTTCAGGAAAGTAAGTTATTAAGGTTGAAAAGATCCCTTTGCTCATCCACCACACTGATGCTGTATTTCTTTTCTACTTTGGGCATTACAGACATCCAACTATCTCTGTGTACAAAGTCTCAAACTCTCAGATAGCCGCAGCGAGTGTGAATCATTTCCTGTAGATAATAAAAAAGGCAATTTTAAAGTAGGGAAACCAAGGTGATGTTGAAGGAAATGCTGTAAGGAACCATAAAATAATGCACAAGGAGAGATAATTGAGGTTTAGGGCACAGACCAGTTTGAAATTATCAAGCATGGGCTGTGAGGACTTAGTGAAAAAAACCCAGAGATGCTATGGAAAGTCATGGTCTTAGTTGACTGGCTACAAAACTCTAGAAAAAATAATTTTATACTGCAACATTTTAACTGGGAAAAGAGCTGTCCATGATAGTAGTTCAAAAAATGTGTATTTGAAAATCCAATGCTTTGCTAAGAGACATATTTAGGACATGAAAAGCATTAGTTAGCTACTTGCCCTATTTTGTATCTGATTGTGTTCTGCCCAGACCTCGAAATCCCCAAAGACCACCAGGGAGCCGAGTCTGATGCAAAAGCAGAGTCTTTATTCAAGCTCAAGCCATGTCTCTCAGGGGTTCCGATGCAGTGGATCTGGGCTGAGAGCCCTGACTCCCGGGTTACAGGGGTTTTTATTGTGGTTACAAAATGGGTTGGGGTTTTCAACTCTAGCAAGTGTGGGGTTGGCTGACCTACTTCTTATGCTTCCCTATTGGCTAAGCCAGGGCAGGGCGGTTAACTAGGGTTTTAGGGACTTTCCTGCTAAGACTTCATTGTCTAGAATCAGGGTGCAGGTGTTCGAGGTTTCTCTAAGAACCTAGGGCAGTAGGTTAAGAGGATCTAAGATGGTGGCAGGTTGCAAAATGGAGTTACTCCTGTCCTCTCATTTGCAAAACAACAGAATAAATAGTAAAAACCGAATGTGTATTTATTGTAAGACCTGAAAGTCCATGCATGGCCTCAACTTCTTTGAGCCTCCCAGGGTTCCAAAGGCTTAGTGAGTTCCCTGCTCCGTCAGGTGTGCTCTGCCAGCCAGCAAAGTTATCCAGACAAGCTGGTTATATCTCCCATGGGAATCAGGGGTCATCCACCCTCTTGTCACTGCAAAGCCTGCTTCCCACAGCCCCTGCTGCCTCTCTCTGCCGGAGTGAAACTCCCATCTGGCTGTGCGTGGTGAGCAGCGTCCTCCTACCCCAGGCTGGGAGTGTATGTGAGTAATAAACCTCGGTTGATGTTATCTGTCCATCACGATGTGTTGTGCACTTGGACACCTAGGACCTTTCAGGGTCTGGGATCCCTCTTTCAACAGGAGAAGGTGATCAGAATAGCTTGTGATCAGAATAGCTTGTAGACACAACCTTGGATGTTTCTTTTGTCCTTCCCAAGTACATGCTGGCAGCTCTTTCAGCTTTAGCCAAGGCCAAATAAAGAGTTAGCCTCTTAGGAAGTTTTTGTTTTGTTTCCACTCTTTGCAATGATTTGTATTACATTCTCTCAATGCACCGCACCACACTATTTTTTTCTCTGCCTATAAAAGGTAGTTCATTAAGTTCTAATCCAATAGTGTAACAAAAAAGAAACAATAGAGACAAAACAGTTGAAGAAATCATAATGCTTTTTATATTTTTCCTTGAATCCTGTCCAAATTAGACTGTTTCGAAATCATTTCCTAAGAAGAAAGATTACTTTCAAAAATTCATTTTTATGAACCTTTGTTAGTATGCCATGGAGCAGAACTAGGTGACACTATATGAAGAAAATAAATCATTCTAATATGTTCAGCAAAGCTCGTAGTTACCAGGGACAATGAGAATGGGAGGTAAGTCCATAGATTAGGGGTTGCAGACTCAAATAGCAACAGGAACCAGGCAGGTAATTAAATGGGTGAAGCAGAGTGGATGGTGATCTAATTTTAAATGTTGGCAACTAATTAAAATGTTTTAAAAATACAGTGTTAGCTAAATAAAACACATCTGTGGACCACATGTACAAGGCTGACCCTAAAGCAGTTTTTAAAAAAACCTACTCATTCTTCAAGGCCTGCATTGTATGCCTGACCTCCTTGAAACTTTTACTGCGTTAGTAATCAGAATTACGAGCTATGGCGCCTTTGCTCTCTCAACATCCCCTCAGTGGTGCTTTCATTCCCCATGAGACTGAAGGTTCCCAGGGACAGAGACTGTCATGTTCTCGCCTTCTCACTCTGCAGAACTTTAGGAGGACACAGCAAGTAATAATGATGATGATCATAGTAGTAGCTGTTACCATGAGCTGTTAGCAATGCTGCCTTCTTTTCATGAGTCAGACACATTTCTAACAGCATCTACGTGTATCAACTCATCATCACAGAGACCCCGGGAAAGCAGTGCTAACTATTATCCCACTTTACCCACAGAAAGCTGAGGCCCAGAGAAGTTAAGTGGACAAGGTCATCCAGCTGTTGAGGGTGGAGCCAGTAAATCTGGTCAGGCCAGTGCCATGGCTGTGTTCTCTCAGCCACTAAGCTAAGAGATATTAATTAATTAAATATAACTCATTCCAGCCAAGACTTTCAAAGTGTTTTTGGCACCAAATTGATTACCACAGTGTTTATAAGTCTTAAGATGGGAGGCTAAAACACCATTCTGTTTTATTTCTATTCCTGTTCCCTTTCTGTCTATTGTCCATGTTTGGACGTGACCTAATCATGCACATGAGATGTCAAAATAGCTTGGAAATTTGTCCAAAAATCTTTTTGAGGCAGACACAGTGGCTCACGCCTCTACTCCCAGCACTCTGGGAGGCCAAGGCAGGTGGATTTCCTGAGCTCAGCAGTTTGAGACAGTCTGAGCAAGAGCAAGACTCCATTTCTACTGAAAATAGAAAAACTAGTTGGGCATTGTGGCGGGTGCCTATAGTCCCAGTTAGGCTGAGGCAGGAGGATCACTTAAGCCCAAGAGTTTGAGGTTGCTGTGAGCTATGATGCCACAACACTCTACCCAGAATGAGAGTGTGACACTTTCTCAAAAAAAAAAAAAAAATCAATCTGTGTGAAATTAAGTGTGCTACTAATTAAATTCATCTGTCTAATAATTTTGTGCACTTTGCACATTTATTTTTTCCTTTTGCAATTTGCACTTTAACAACCAAAAATATTGACAAGTTTTGTGAAAAGCTCTTATAAGGAAAGAGTCAAGCCATCAGTGGTGAGGAGATGCCTCTGTGGCAGTTGGCTGCTGTGAGGGGATTCCCAGCGGGACAGAGAGGAGGGGGTCTCGGGGCGCTGTTTGACTCTGGCTTCCTCAGTGTCTCTTCTCTGTGAGGAACAGAATCTGTTCACGCGCTGAGTCATCCTGATGTGCATCTGGGATTGGGAAAGTACTTGATAATTTGCGGGATCAAGGTGCTCTTGAGACTGTTTCATTAATTTTCTAACTATTCTTTGATTATATAATAGAGTTCATGTTGTAATACACAGTGACTCTGTTTTCCTTCTTTGGATTTTTCTGGTATGTTCTGTCACCCCTTGGGAATCAGTTGACTGTCTGGCTACTGAGGAAAGTCTTCACCATTTGATTTTTAGTGCCAGGATAATATGGTAAAATGCCCTGTAGGAGACTGGAGCAAAGGACAAAGGTCCTTGGTCCTGTCCATCCCAGTTCCTTTCCTGGTCAGAATAACTTCAGGTATGTCTGTAATAATTGAAGCCCATGGTGTTTGGACACAACTCTTTGCATGGTTATGGGCGTGATGAAGCTACTTCAACATCTGTCTTCAAGGCTTCCCACTGGTGCTCAGGCTAAATCCACTCCCACCCCATCACATATACAGAGAATGTCAAAAAATATATACACATTTTAAGAAAAAAACTATTAAAATTGTAATGCTAAAGTCAACATTGGGCTTCTACAATTACAAGAGATGCATGATATAATATGCAAGATAATAGGTGTTATTGTTATTATTGTAATATTCAATAACACTATCAATTGTATCAATAACAATATCAATTGTGTTGTTATTGAATATTACAATTTTAATACCGTTTTTCCTCTCTTGAAATGTGTATACGTTTTTTGGCACTGGCTGTTTCTGTACCTAACATTCCACCTTGCCACCACTGATTCCAGCTCTTCTGCTGGTGACCAAACCTTGTCTGTCTTCAGCCTCATTCCCTCAGGACTGTGCATTCTTTTAGATGATGATAGGGGCTAATGGAATAATTTGACTAATCTCTGATAACATTACTCTTCTCAGGTAAAAGTCAATTTTAGCCTGGTTGAAATGTACAGCACCCTTAGAAGGTCTTCAAGGAGTGACAGGAAAATTAGAAATTTCTGACAGGCCAATCAAGAGGAGATATTTTGGAGAGTGAGGCCTTTTATAACTCTGCAACTTATGCCAGTTAAGTAGAGGACAGCTTCTCCAAACCCTTGACATGCTCTGATTCATGTAACAGTAAATTGATTATTAATATCTTTCCCTCTCTCTCTCTCTCACACATACACACACTCTCTCTGTCTCTGGCCCTTGCTCAACCCCACAAGGTTTGTAAACATTAACTCACCTGTGTAACAACTACAAACATAGCAATGAAAAGGGGTGAATTCAAACAGCATGGCAAAAAAATAAATTAAAATTTTTATCTGGTTCAATCTGGCTTTTTAAAAACCTTTAAAAAATCTTTAAAAATTTCATCACTGCAACATAGTACTGGTTAATACAAATTATCAAGAAATATTTATGGAATTCAAAATCCGTCCATGCAGAGAGAGGTCCAGGAAAGGAAACCGGGCATGTGCTGTGCTACTAGCATGAGCCATGCCCCCTGCCAGGCCTTCCATAGGTCTCCTAAGATCCTGTACACTAACTCCGTCAAGTATTATTATATGAGTTTAGATAAGAGGAAACTGCAAGTCGGGGAGGCATACCAACCCAAGTGAGCCATGAAAAGAATGATTCTATGCAAGATTCGAACTCAGGTGCCAGTAATGTCATGCTGACAGATAATCAGGAATATTTCAGAATGTGAACAACACAGAATTTCATAGTTAAAAAGCTGTGTTTTACTTGTAACACATATAATTACCCAGAGGTTGAAAATGTAAACAAAAGCAGATTGATAAAACATTAAAATCCAGAGAAAAACAGGCCAAGGGAAGAAACTGATAAAACACAAGATAAAATAGCCAGTATATAAACCAAAATGTTTTCTTTAGTAATAGGTAAAGAAATTTCAGTTAAATAGTAATATATCACAATTTTAACCAATTTGATAGTGTCTAAAAATTATGTAATATTCTGGAAGGAACGTGGTAAATTGTGCTAACATGCTAATGGATAATTTGGCATCTCTAGTGACAGCAATTTGTGAATATATATTAATAACATGTAATCAAATTGTCCTTATCAAAGAAATCTACTTTATGAAAACAATTAGGGAATCACACCAAATTTTATGGACAAAAGATACATAATCTGATCAGCCCCCCCAAACTTTCAACAATGAAAATATTTCACTGTTAGGGAATGGTTAAATATATTTTGTTATGTCCATTAATGATTACTATGTAATCATTTAAATAGTCACAAAACAAGGTTAAGTAAAAAAGAAAAAATAGTAATTATGTGCAAGCATACATATTAATTTGTGAAATGCTACTTCTTCCTATATAAGACAGAACACCTATAGAATGTTATTTGAACAATGGTTATGTACCTGAGAATGCTTTTAATGTTCAAGTTTATATTTACGTTGAATTTGGGACAATTGACATGCATTATTTTAAAAGTATTTCATAGATATACATGATGGTAATGAAGGGAATAAGTGTACATGTGCTGTGACAACATTGGCCCTTGGTTTGCTATTCAGTTTCCTCAATTTTTAGGTGTACTATAACAATTCACATCAGCAAACAACACCCAATGTGGTTTTAATTTGCATTTCCCTGATGATAAGTGACAGTAAGCCTGTTTTTAGGTAGGTGTTGGCCATTCGTCTATCTTCTCTTGAAAAGCTTCTGTTCATGGCTGTTACCCACTTTTTTAATGGGCTGGTTTAGTTTCTCCTTGCTGATTTAAGTCCTTGTAGATTCTGGATATTATCCTTTTACTGGGTGTATAGTTTGTGAATATTTTCTCCCCTCCTGTAGGTTGTGTATTTGCTCTGTTGACTGTTTTCTTGGCAGAAGCTTTTTAGTTCCATCAAGTCCCATTTATTTATTTTTGTTGTTACTATAATTCCCATTGGGGTCTTTATCATAAATTCTTTGCCTATGCTGATATCTATAAGAGTTTTTCCTGTATTTTCTTCTAGAATTCTTATAATTTCATAACTTACATTTAAATCTTTTATCCATCTGGAATTAACATTTTGTGACTGGTGAGAGGTAGGGGTCCTGTTTCATCCTTTGCATGTGGATATCCAATTTTCCCAGCACCATTTATTGAGCAGAGATCTTTCCCCCAGTGTATGTTGTTGTCTGCTTTGTTGATGATCAATTAACTGTGTAGATGGTTTTATTTCTGGGTTGTCTGTTCTGTTTGATAGGTCTCTGTCTCTGCTTTATGCCAATTCCATGCTGTTTTAGTTGCTGTAGACTCATAGTATAGTTTGAAGTCTGGTAATATGATGCCTCCAGATTTTTTGTTTTTGCTAAAGATGGCTTTGAATATTTGGGCCCTTTTCTGGTTTCAAACAAAGTGTAGAATTATTTTTTCTAGATGTGAAACATGACATTGGTATTTGGATGGGGACTTCATTGAATCATTTTGGGTGGTATGGACATTTTAACAATGATGCATGAACAAGATAGGTTTTTCCTTTTATTTGCATCATCTGTGATTTCCTCCTCAGTATATAGTTCTCCTTGTAGATATCTTTCACCTCCTTGATTCACGGTATTCCTAGGTATTTTATTTTCTTTGTAACTATTGTGAAGGGTGTTGAATCTTTGATCTGATGCTAAGCTTGGCTGTTATTGGTGTATAGGCTGCTAATGTTTTGTGTACATTGATTTTGTAACCTGAGATTTTGCTCAATTCCAGGAGTCGCTTGGTGCAGTCTCCAGAGTTTTCTAGATGCAAGGTTATATTGTGAGCAAAAGGTGATAGTTTGATCCCCTTTTTCCTGATTTGGATACCCTTTATGTCTTTCTTGCGCCTTATTGCTCTGGATAGGACTTCCAGCACTATGTTGAATAAAGAAATAGTGCCAGGGATACCTTTGTCTTGTTCCAGTTCTTCAGGGGAATATTTTCAACCTACTGAATGGAGAAAAGTCATACCATTTAGTTTAAAATGCTCCTTATTCTACTGCATTGGAATATAGATTAATAGAAGGAGAATTATTTGAGGATTAAATAGCAGTATAGCACAATACAGCTACCATGCTGTAACTTTCATAGCTATGACTTAGATCCTCAAACATAGGTAATAAAAACGTGTGAGAAATAATCCACAACCAAGTATTGTGAAGAATGGTTTTCTACAGCAACATATAAAACTTAACCTCATTTTTAAATAGCTGAGTGTGCCCATATGGGATATCTGACAATTAAGTTCATAAACTTGCCACCTTGTGCTTCTGTTGTCAGCAGTGTGTAAACCCCTAGTAAGATTTCACACCCTTGGTATATCAGTGTCTCACAGCTGTGTTTGTGTTGATGTGTGGTGGTGTCTTGCTGAGTGCAGTCATGATATTTATTGTGTGTTTTTGTGTGCTGTCCTGAGAATGTCAGAGAAATGAACACATGTTAAATTTCTTGTTAAACTGGGCAACAGTGAAAATGAAATCAAGAATATGTGTTAGTCCAAGTTTATAGGGACTTGTTAGTCCAAGTTTATAGGGATAGTGCCATCAAGAAAACAGCAGTGGATTAAACATTTTTCTGAGGGGAGAGAAAGTGTTACTGATGAAGACAGGTCAGCTAGTAAAAAGCAAAAGCAATGAAAACATTGAAAAAAATCTGTTGAATTGTGGGTGAAAATCATTGGCTGACTGTAAGAAACATGGCTGACCAAGTACACATCGATAGAGAAGCAACTGGGAAAATCTTAACTGAATGATGAAAACATTTCAGATTGTATATGAAACCAGCACATTGTACCCCTTGATTGCACTAATGTATGCAGCTATGATTTAATAAAAAAAAAAAAAAAAGAAAGAAAAAAAAGAAAATCTTAACTGAAAACCTTGGCATGAGAAAGTGTGTTCCAAAATGGTCCGGAAGGAGCTTGCTGATGAACAAAAGCCAAGAAGAGTTAAAGTCTGCCAAGACCCTTTGGAGAGGCAAGACAATGTTTTGGGCTGTGTTATCACAGGTGATGAAATATGGGCGTACCAACACAACCCTGAAACAAAGCACTAAAATGCATGATGTAAGTTAGCCAATTCTCCATGTTCAAAAAAGCTGTCAGTCCACATCAAGACTCAAAATGATATTGTTAACCTTTTATGATATGAGAGGGGTTTTTCATTATAAATTTATATCAACTGGACAGTTAACCAAGTTTAGTATTTGGAAGTGCTGAAAAGGCTGCTTGAAAAATTTAGATAAAAACAATCTGAACTATTTGTCAACAACTCATGGCGTTTGCATCATGACAGTGCCAGTTTCCATGGCAGTGTCTGTGAGGGAGTTTTTTAGCCAGTAAACAAATAGCAGTAGCTCACGCCTGTAATCCTGGCACTCTGGGAGGCTGATGTGGGTGGACTGCTCTGCTTGAGCTCAGGAGTTCAAGACCAGCCTGAGCAAAAGCAAAACTCTGTCTCTACCAAAAATTAAAAAAAAAAAATTAACTAGGCATTGTGGGGGATACCCAGCTACTCAGGAAGCTGAGGCAGGAGGATCACTTGAGCCCAGGAGTTTGAGGTTGCCGTGAGCTATGATGATGCCATGGCACAATACGCTGGACAACAGAGTGAGATTCTGTCTCAAAAAAGAAAAAAAATCGCATATGACCACGAACATAACTGTGGGTATTGTTGCTATTAAAACATTGGGAAAAAAGTAATTGTAATATATTCCCCAAGACTGTGGGGGATGTTTACAACTCCCTTAACACACTAGCAAATATGGAACATGTTATTGTTCAGTTTGTTCTGTGACATTATAAAAATTCAAGACTTTTACTCATGAGGAAGAAACAAAAACACACGTATAGACTTTAAATATTCTGTACATAGTTCACCCTTGTACCACATGTGTTATGGGATGGGCTGTGGGTTTATGGCAACTGAAAATCAGCCCTTCTGTATAAAATGTAATTCATTAATGATGATTTCATTAGCTTTTATATGTGATGAAATATTTACTTTTATTAGGAATAAAGAAAAACGGATTGTGGTTGCATAAGTTAGACTTGTTAATTGTAATTCTTTCTCTGAAAATTCTCAGTTCAAATTCATGGCATCGGCCCCAAATCCAGAAATAACTTAGTAGTGAGATGTGTTTTCTGCCCCAATCTGCATACTCTCATATAGCTTTGATCTATATATCTTAAACCATTCTTGAAAGACTGAATCTCAGCTATTTTTTAAAATCAACGATCTTCATAATAAAAAGTGTGTCCCGTTAAACTAAACTATATTTAACTGGCTAAAATTTTATCAAGTGATTTTATCAGACGATATCTTAACTTTGTTATAAAGCATCCTTAAAATAAGCATTTGTAATTATGAAAATATATTGAAAAGAATAATAGTGAATGCATGTAAAAATGAAAATGATAGCAAAATTACATTTTAAGTTAATGTAACGTGTTTGTCCATGGGATACAACTCTCTTCCTGCCCACCATGATATGAATCAAATAGAGCCTAAATATGCAGGTGGGCACAATGTAAACAGGCGTGCGTGGATGCCACAAATTATATTTGGTGTTCTAATCATTTGTCACCTCCTTTTATATCTTCAGAAATAATGGCTAATTAAACGATATATTCACACAGAATATTGCAGAAGATTTTAATGAGGCAGAAAAATGTCAACACTTCAATGGGTGATAGGTTTTATTCAGAGCAGCTGGAAGTTATGAATTGCCAATTAGGAAAACTTTGGTAATCTGGGTAATCTATGTTGCTTGTCCAGGATTTATCTGAGTTTGGCAGCCATAAATTTGGAAGTAGAATAATGACCTGAAGGGTTCCCTTATGTGGTGAATATATTTGTATAAAATTTCCAATTTCATGTCTTGTAGACTGAATGAAGTACCATAAAACTCAGCATTAAAAAGGTGAATTTTGATTATATTAATTAGTAAAGCTCTCTTTTTCCCCCTCTCTGTACAATATAAGGTGAAGAAGAGAATTAAAAGCAACACTTAGCCAGTAGACTAGATCAATGTAGGCAGCTTAAGAAGTTAATGCAGGTCTCAGAACAGGTTGTTTTCCCCAAAAGAATTGTTATGATTTGTATGACAAGAAGATGACCTAAATATAAAAAAACCTGTTCAATGTATATTGTTTGAACCTAGTTTCATCGGTAGTCCATTTAACAACTCATTTTGCAGAACCTATATAGAAAAAGTGCTCACTGAAGAACTTACATGCAAAAAAAATGTATAAAGAATTGCTTTGCATGAATCAATAATTTTGGTAAAAAATTTTCCTAAATGGAAAATAAGAGCATATGGAATCGTTGATGTGCACTTTTGGCTCTTTTTGGGAATAGCCCTTGACATTGCAGTTGGAACCACAACAGTTTTGATCCTTTCAGACCTCCAACACTTCTTATTTGATTTCTACATAAAACGTGGCCTTATTTTACCAGAAGATAAAGCTAGAAGGCATAGAAGGCTATTCAGGATAAAAGTACATTATTCATAATAATATTTGAAAGACAATTTATTTGGATCAGCTAAATTATCCTAATTAAAATGCATACATTCTGACATTAATGTTCTGTTTTTCACATGGAAAGTATTTCTGTCCTCGAACCTTGATCCAGCTGTAACAAAAGAATATTATAAAAAGATAATAATTACCTACAATGCTTTGCCATGGTGCCCATTTTCCCACTGAGGGAATGGCCCCCATGTTACCTGATAACAAAAAACGATCTTATTTACTAATGATGCCAGTTATTTTTTCCTTTTAGTGATTTTCCCTCCTTGTATATGTGGGACCTCAAATTATTTTTTTTATATTT
Organism: Perodicticus potto; assembly: GCA_963574655.1. NCBI lineage: Eukaryota > Metazoa > Chordata > Mammalia > Primates > Lorisidae > Perodicticus > Perodicticus potto. The sequence continues at coordinate 5,843 of CAUYRH010101279.1, read as the reverse complement.
CCTTGCTATCCTGCTGTGAGAAAGAATAGTAATTACGTCTCATTAGAAAAGATTAAAATGCTATGACTCAGAGAAATAATGAAACCTGATTATGTTTTATGCAAGGCATAAATCCCAAACCCCCATTTTACACTTGAAATCAGCTTACAACCTGATCAGCGGTGTAATAACAGGGTCGTGACTGTTCATCACGGTACTTGTTTTCCTAAATGTGCTTTCTCCCGTGTCTCAGCCTTATCCTGAAGGGCCCATCTTCTCTTAGGCAAATAGGGAGAAACCAGTTTGCTTTTTAAAAATCATTAGTTTGCTTTGTAATATATTCATTTTACTTATATTGGGCATGTTAAGTCACAATCATATGTGAGAACTAGATAGTATTTATGGTTAAATAAATAACCACACAAACTACATTCTTTTGTCCTTTAACAGGTTCCAGGACTAAAATGCTGTTTTTAGTTTTTTAAAGATTTTCCAGTTTAATAAAGATAAAATGCCATCTAGCGATTATTTCTTTTTAAATATAGGGAATTTTGTGTGTGTGCGTCTTGGGCTCAGTGTGATGTTCGTGTCCGTGACAGGCCAGTTCACAAAGATCCTTCCTGCACGCAGGCATTGGACTTGAACATATGCAGTTTTATGATGTAAGAGAGGGAGATGTTACACACCAATAGATGTGTGCCGTAAACACACATGGGCATAAGGGATTGTGTAGATGGGAAGAGAAAAAGAAGGTGATGTAAAAACTTCAAAAGGATTGAATTGTAACTCCAGAATGCAAGAAGGTCTCATTCGTCTACCTCTCTGACATGCAGATCATAGCTTTCTGAAATATAATGCATTAAAATGTTTTTGAAGTCCAATGATCGGATATTGCTGATATTACTTTGGCATAGCATGAACATTGCCCCATTAATCTGAATCAGACCTCCCCTTGGGGAGATAAGCTGCCTATATTCTGCAGGTGGTTATGTGGATCTGCAGCCTTATCACCGCGTATATAAAACCAAGCCAATGGCCATGGCGTCTATGAGAATAGACAAGATTACCCACTATGTGGCCTATTTGTGTGATTGGACAACATTCCTGTGATCTCTTCTCAGTAAGTAATGAAAACAGAGTTACTGAAAATTATCTTCACCACTTTACAGTTAAAAATAAAGTAGGAAGCATGGAAAGGAAATAGATATTGAAGATTTGAGTTTTCTTTGGCGGGGGAAAACACTGATACTATTACTCCAATCTTAATGAAGTAAAGGACAGACAATATTATGTCTTACAGCAGTGGGGAGTGGACACTTTAGAAAAGAGCAGCTCTTGTATTGCAACGTTTGCATGCCTACTTTTCCCCCATTGCTTCTGTTGCATGGAGTTCCATTGGAAACAAACGCACATCCTATACCAAGAGTGGCATGTCAATTGTGGGTTCTGTGAAGGTCATAATATAGGAATAACATTTTTTTTTACTTTTATTTTTTCTGTAGAGACAGAGTCTCACTTTATCGCCCTCAGTAGAGTGCCGTGGCGTCACACAGTTCACAGCAACCTCCAACTCCTGGGCTTAGGCGATTCTCTTGCCTCAGCCTCCTGAGTAGCTGGGACTACCGGTGCCTGCCACAATGCCTGGCTATTCTTTTGTCGCAGTTCAGCCGGGGTTGGGTTTGAACCCGCCACCCTCAGTATATGGGGCTGGCGCCTTAATGACTGAGCCATAGGTGCCACCCAGGAATAACATGTTTTTTATTTTAGACATAAGTTGAGTAAATATTTGTCCTCAAAAACTCTCATGTAAAAGTAGCGAGAGTTCACGCGGTTCCTCTGATGTGTCTTTACTTATTTGGACCTCTCTCAATGTCCTTCCCTTCATGTAAATTTCCTATACATTTCCTGGTCAATCATTATAATCATTTCTTTGCAAACATTCCTGTGACACTTTTCTGGTTTTCATCAGACTCATTTGGCAAAACTACATCCTTGGCAATATGCAGCTCTCATCTCGTTCTGCCCCTGCACCTGTGCAGGTGAGTGTGGTTAAAGAAAGCACAGAACAAAAAACTCTGTTGTCCTTCTCGTGACCACAAATGTCAAATGCCCATGCCCGGGTCACGGCCTTTTCCTACTCTGATTTATCCTTTCACACCTCCTCCCTCTTCAAACCTCCAAATTCTACCCATTCCCAGAAACCTTGCTGTCCTGTTTTCCTGAGAAGATTGAAATAACAGGAGAGCCATCCCACAGCATCTCTGTACCACGTACTGCCCTCTCGCTTTGCGTAGAATGACCCAGGTTTCTTTGTAAATTCTATTTAAATATGTTCACAAAAATCTACCCTATCTCACCTCCTCAAGGACATTGCCCCAACAATTCCCCCTCCTCTCTCCTATATCATAAAATTTCTGCTCTCTGTTGGATCATTCCTTCAAGAATATATACTAATCTTGTCATTTTACCAATCATATAAAGTCACTTGACTCTATTTTCTCCACCATTTAACATTCTATTTCCTTGTTCCCCTTTATAGCAGCATTCCTTGAACAGGCTGCTTCTCTCCTTTTCCCATCAGCCCATTCCAGTCAGATTGTCACAGCTACCACTCCGTTAAAAATCGCTCTTGTGCAGATCATCAGAGATCATGCCCAGAAACCTTGAGTAACGAATTCTCTTTCCTCTCTCATTTGACCTACCTGCAGCATTTAACACGATCCATCCATTTTCTTGGTGCACTTTATTTACTCAGCTTCTGGGACAACACATCTTTCTGGTTTTGTTCCTGCAACACTCTTCCTACTGATCTCCTCTGCTGGTTTTAATATGTCAATTGCTTTGTGATCGGGGAATATTTAATGCGAGTGTAGAAAACTAGAGAAACAACAAGCAAGAATAATTTGTTCTGCAAGTTACAATTTCTGGGTAGCAGGAACCCCCCTAAATCTTTTCAACAGAGCAAACGTGTGTTTGTTCCAGGCATGTGCTAAGCTCTTCTCTGTCACTTCTTGATGCTGTAACAAAATACCATTAACCGGCTGGCTTATAAACAGAGAATTTATTTATTTCTAATAGTTCTGGAGCCTGAAAAGTCCAACATCAAGGCAGCAGTAGATTCAGTGTCTGGTCAGGGCCCACTTTCTGGTTCATAGGTGGTGCCTTTGCTGTGTCCTTATGTGGTGGAAGGAGTGAGGGGTCTTTAGTGCCTCTTTTATGAGGGCACTAATCTCATCCATGAAGGCTCTGCCCTTATGGCCCCATCACCTCCCAAAGGCTTCGCCTCCAAATATTATCACTTTGGGATTAAAATATATGAATTTGGCGGGTGGGGAAGAAACATGCCGACCATAGTGACACCTTGGCCACATTTAGTTTTGGTGCTTGTTTGCAGATGGTCTTCAGGAAGGCATATGTGGCAGGGAGGAAGAAGAGTAAGCATTCCATGACAAGATTTGGATAGGGCCTTAGGTACCAGTCCATTGTTCCTTTCTCTGTCTACACGCACTCCCTCGGTAATCTCATTCCTTCTGTTAAATTTAAAAACCATTTATATACCTACCCAATACAGAGTTACAGTCCAGACCTTTCTCATGCACATCACATCATTTCATACTTTTCCTCTTTGATGTCTAGTAAGCATCTCAAACTAAACAGAACTCCTAATTCTTCTCCAAACACCTGTTTGACCTGCAACCTTTTCAATCTCAGTTACTGGCAATGCTGTCCTTTCAATTACTCATGCTAAAAACCTCAGATTTTCTCTTATCTTTTAACCATAATTCACACCAGTCACCACCACATTGCTACTACCCAGATCTAAGCCACCAGCAATTCTCCCCTGGGTTTCTTCAGCCCATGGACTGAATTCCTTGCTTTATTCTTCTCATTTTCTATTTAACTATTTAATCACGGACTATTTTATATGGCATTTGGAAAGGTCCATTAACCTATATTTCTATATATAAGCCAATAACTGAAGGTTATATTCTTATGTCTTAATGGTAGTTTTTGCTATCTTGTGGGGCAATTTCTCTTCTTATTTATTTTTCAAAAGAGATGATAATATGTTATGTTTTCTTCAGGAGATGCTTTGTCAAATTAAAAAAAGTCTTGAAAGTTTAACTGGAATGCATTGAAGTTATAAATGAACATTGACAAAATTTACACTATAGAGTATATAACATTTAGTCTTGCTATTCAAGATCATAGATAATACTGAATTAGGTTACAATTTTGTGTTTTTTGTATATTTATAGTTTTCTTCATGTTTACCAGACTCTATAACTGTTATTTTGTTTACTCCTAAACCTTGTATAGCTTTGTGATATGATCCAATTATTATTATGTCTTCTAATTGGCAATTATTTATACATGTGTAAATTATATATATATACACATATATGGTAAGAGGCTACCTTATTGAACCATTGATTTTATTTTTCAAATGTCTCTGTTGTGTTTAAAGAGACCATCATAACATCTATAAATTATGATAATACTTTATCCTTTTTTGATATTTGTTTTTTATGTTTATATTTATATATTATTTTCTTGTTCTATGGTACTAGCCAGAAACACCAACATTATTTAACATAATATTGATATCAGTGACTGTCTTTTTAGAAATTAGTAATTTGCTTAAGGATATTTTTCATTTATCTTCTATGCAACTCCATGTGCATTATTAATTTATGGGGATTTTTAAAATCAGAAATACAATTGAAATAACATTATACTATAAATCAATGCGGCTACATACAAGGAAGATACATGTATGAAAGACTCTAGCATCAGTAATAGTATAGAAGTTTATATTCTGTATTCAGTGTTTAAAATGAAAATTAGTGGTAGATTTATCATGTACATTCAAGATTGTTTATTTAATATACATAGATATGGCACATATTTCTTAAACAAGTACATATATAAACATGTATACATGCTTATACAGCTAAAAACTACAACAAATAAATATAATTGCATGCCATCAGTATTGCTTACTGAACTCTTACCATATGCCAAGTGTGCTATACTAATGTATGTGAGATACAAAGGGGAGACTGAGCTGCCTTTACCATAAAGGAACTCTACTTTTACTTAAAATAAAGGCAAACCAAGCAACAAACAGAAACAAATAAAAGGAGAGAAAGAGAACATGAATAAGTATTCAGTAGAATAGTACAGTCTATGAGTATAAACAGGGTGCAGACAGTAAAATTAACATAAACATAATCACAAGCATGTATAGTTCATTTTGGAAAGGTATTCATATTTAATCTTGAGATTGAAAATCATTAGGATTGTGTAAGCTTAGTTTCAGAGCAGCTAAACTGAAATTATAATTATAGGTGTGGACAAACATAATTAGCCTGTGTGCTAAGCTGATCCAATGGAAGTCAGAACCTTGGACAGCTCAGTGGGCCCTCTGGGTCTTGGGCTGGGAGGATGGTTTCCATGTGCCTGGTAGTTATGTATTTATTCAACCCAGTAGACAAACAGGGTTGACCCAGTTGCATTTGTTTGAAATACTTGTCTAATTAAAACACTTCACCAGCCAGCAGAAATTAGTGGAGTTGTCTGTGCAATATTGGAACAGAGAGTTTTGGGATGGTGAAACCTTGCCTTTTTCCTCTTCAAATGTGTCATTTCCTAACCCAGAATTACAAGCAGCATCTTAGTCCATGGGTGGGTTTGAGACATTTTAAGAATATACTGAAGGCGGCTCGGCGCCTGTGGCTCAATGGGCTAAGGCGCCAGCCACGTACACCTGAGCTGGCAGGTTCGAATCCAACCCGGGCCTGCCAAACAACAATGATGGTTGCAACCAAAAAATGGCCGGGCGTTGTGGCGGGCGCCTGTAG
>CAUYRH010101278.1:0-20532 GCA_963574655.1 Perodicticus potto | reverse complement strand
GGCAGAAAGTGCTTCATATACAATCAGAAACATTTTGATCGAACTGTGAGAGATAGCCCTCATAGCATTTTCTTAATCACTATATAAAGACATTGATACTCTACATTTAATAAGTTTCACCAGTACCCTACTAAGATGCACTTGATTAATTTCATGGAGAAATTCTATGAAAATTGTTCTTATATGGCATTTTTTTGCCTATTAGAAGTTTATTTAAAATGTTAATGAATACCATAGGTAGACAGATGAGAGCAGGCAACGAGACTTTTAAGTAAAACTTACATGAAAGTGAAAGTGAATATGTATGTAGCATTTAGGAATCCATGTCCTTTGGGCAGGAAGGTGTATTCAATGATATTTGCTATTGACTAGTCTTTCACGCATGTGCAACTGGAAACTTACCAGGTTAGCAACTGCCAATCTTCAGCCCTGTAAACAATCAATGGCATTTCTAAAGAAGGAATATAAAAATAGAAAAATCTACATTAATGTTAATAAGCTACAGGTAAATGGAATTATCCTGAAGAAAACATATAATTTGAAATAAAAGAAAATATATTAAATCTAGAAAAGCACAGAAGTCGAAGATAAATGAGATATTTTTCTTCTAACTAAAGATTGATTACGCATTCAAGAAGCTACAGCTTGCTATGAAAAACACAGGAACAATTATCAATTTCTTCTCAAATTAATCAGATGCAAGTATACAGTGATAAAAATGCAAATTTTAAGGTGCTCTGAACTAGCTCGAGGTCAAATCAATGTTTTTCCTCAAATCAAAACATCAGAATTTTTTCCTCAGTCAAGTTCTAATTTTTAAAGGTTGAATATTTATGGAGAATCTAAAAGCTGAAATTGTCAGAAGTCCTTGAAAAAAGGTTAAGCTAAGTAAAAAGTAAACGCAAAATGTTCATAAATGGGTTTGAAGGTCCCCATGAATACTTTGAATTAAAATGCAAAGCATTCTGATGAGAAATCTTGTATTTTTTGTCATATTTTCAGTGGAATCCAAAATTTCTTTCCTTTTTCTTAGAGACAGAGTCTCACTTTATCACCCTCAGTAGAGAGCTGTGGAGTCACAGCTCACAGCCACCTCCAACTCCTGGGCTTAGGCGATTCACTTGCCTCAGTCTCCCGAGTAGCTGGGACTACAGGCTCCTGCCACAGTTCCCAGATATTTTTTGTTGTTGTTTTTGTTGCAGTTTGGCTGGGGCTGGGTTTGAACCCACCTCCCTTGGTATATGGGGCCAGCACCCTACCCATTGAGCCACAGGCAACGCCCCAAAAATTTCTTAGTAATTATTTATCTAGAACAGCATATTTTTCTTTTTTTGCCTTTTTAAAAACTTGTCCATGGGTTTGACTGGCTTATAAACTTCATCCTTACAGAGTCTGAATGACTTTATAGAAAGTCATAGAATCATAGATTCATGAAATTTCAGATTCCAGCTTTGTGAATCTCCTCTATTTTTGCTGCCAAATGAATGATAACCCTGGGCTTAAGAATCACTGATGTGAAAGGAGAAGAGAAAAAACTTTGGAATCGGGGAGATTTGAGTTCAATTCTTTCTCTGCAGAGTAGTCATTTCATGAGGCTTTTGAATCTCATCATTCTTTGCCTGTTAAAATGATACTCATATATCAAAGGATCATATTAAATTATATGAAAAGAATATATATGAGTCACTTGGCGTCTACGTGGAGACCCAAATTAATCCAAGTGTTTTATCACTTTATCCGGATTCTCTTCTGTGTACTATACAGACTAGAATCCGCTTACGTGTAGTTTTCATCTAACAGTTCTATTTTAGACCATGTATTCATGGATTATAGGTCTAAACCCTCTTCTGCCTAACAATTCCTCCTTCCCCGCCTCATTTTCCAGGGTTGCAAATATCCTCATTATTTTTGTCCTTCTTTAGAGATGGTCATATTGTTTATGCTGTAGTGTCTGTATGCTGTAGTGCCAGTAGTCATTCTGCCCCCAGTCTTTCTCAGTGATTTCTGAGAATTTCTTATTTTGTTTGAAAGCTTTAGTTCCGCACTTTCTGAATACAGGTCTTCTGGAAATACGTTTGCCCTGTCTTTGAGGTTCACTACACAGGTCGCTGTTGTCTCAGTGACAGTGCTATCATTATAACCCAGATTCAGAAAACCGTGCAAAAATTGTTTGCTTCGACAGCTGCTAAAGCAGTCAGTCCAGGGAATGCCTTTCCCCATTCCTAACAATTTTGGTGCCATCTTTTTGGAAATGAAATAAAGTAGAATGAGTTCGGCAGACCGTGGGGTGAAACTTCTTGGGTGCTTTCACATAGATGGCCTCTGTGGGGGGAAATCAGTGTAGGAGAAAAACATTAAGACTTATTTACTCTGTGCTTTATATTCTCCTTTGCAAAATCGAATGAAAAGAATCTGACAGGTTGTGATAAGGCTATTTGAAAACATTTCTAGAGACATGAGGACTGTTTGTTTTCCTGATTTTTTAGGGATTGGGGGAAGGGGGAGCATTCTCTGGCTACAATGTCTGCTGCTTCTTATCTTAAGACATTATCTTGCAGACAGAGTAAGCCATGACTCTGAACTCAATGAGCCATGATGACAATCCCTTTCATCTGTCTTTCCTCTTTTCATTCATTCCTCACCCATGCAATGAGGACCTAACATTGGTCAAACATGCTGAGAGAAGCTTCTGGTACAGAGAGGTGGGGAACGACCTGACTCCAGGCCTCCTGAAGATCACTGTCCAGGAAGAGGAAAGAAGCATGAACCATGCGCTGTGGAAACAGACCACATGTAGAAATGCTCAGTCCTATGTGCAGCTGGGAGAGAAAGCTTCCTGGGAATGTATGAGTCTCAGCAGGTGAAGAACAGGGACAGGGTAAGGCATTTTAAGCAAGAAGATCAGCACCTGCGGAGTTGAAGAGGTTGGAGAGTTGCTGGTACAGTCTGAACCCCGTAAGCCGTGCTGGAGAGGTGCTGGCACGGTCTGACACTGCAGGCTGTCTGGCTCAGCTGGAGGGCAGGGCACTCAGCACCTCTGACAACCTCTCTGGGAGGAAGGGAGGTCAGAAGTCACTTCCCATCTTATGGAAGTGAGAGTGGATGTTCAGAATACTTAAGGGGTCTGTCTGGAGCCTCCTGTGTAATGAAGTAAATCACTAAAACTTGTCTTAAGGCTTCCAACTTCTGGTCTATGAATTTAACCACCTCACTACTGCTTCTTCCGCCTTCCTTCGGATATATATTGTCAAGACATCCTCCTCTTCATCAGTCCCTGCTCCTCAGATTTTCATTTTTCATGAGTCATATATGTTTTTACCTCTGATGCACAATAACCTTAAATAGGAAGCTGAAGCCATATAACAATATTTACTTGTTTTATTAGTAAATCACACTAAAGTATTTCAGTTTGGCTGGTACTACCCAGTTACCAGTGACTATACCTGCCCCTTTTCTATTTTCATCATGCATTCTGTCATCCCACATGTACTTTTTTATTGTGACACTCCCATTTTTCTAACTTGAAGTTTGAAGCTATTCTCTATCAGATGCACTTTAAAATTAAAAAAAAAATCTTTCTGCTACCTGCCCCTTCCTCAGCAACAAACTTATTTTGTAATTTGAGGCATAAAAGGCTTTAAATAAAATGCAAAATAAACTCTTGGAAAACCATTAAACCATATATAAAACAAGTTTGTGCAAGTGTGTTTTGATTTAGTTTGACAAATATTTGTATTATATTCATAAGCCTTCTGTGCCCTAGGTCTGTTTTGTCTTTTCATCTGAAGGATTTGGAGGTGAACATTAAACTATTAATGAACCAGAATACTTACTACTGAATGCGGCAGTAGAAGCACATTTAAAATATGGAGATGGCACTGAAGAGTGAGTGACTCAGTCCAGGAGGAGGGAAAGGTGTCCCGACTGAAGAAGGGAAACTGGAAGCTGTGTTTAAAAACTGCAAAGGAATTTTACAGAAGAGCAAGGTAGAGTACTCAGAGTACAAAGAACATTTTGTGCAAAGAGATTGAGAAATGGAGTGTCATGAATTCCTCGGGAAAGTTGAAGTCCTTCCACCTTCATGAAATTGAAGCTTCATGAAAGCTTCAAGTGGGAAAGGACCATGGGAAGAGGTAAGGTCGACGGCCTCGGCAAGGCTGTGCGGGAACGGACTTGACTCTCTGGATTGGATCAGCCCTTCCATGGGTTAAAGGAGGAGAGATATTACAATAACAAAAAGCATTGAAAGAATAGATTTGTGGGTAGAAGGAGGAGAAAAGGTACAAATTTACATAAGGAAGAGAATTTAATTTTTTATTAGTTCAAAATATTAAGGGGTGGCAAATGCTTTTGTTACGTGAATACCTTTTATAATGCTTCAGTTGGGGCTTTCAGAGTGCCCATCACCTGAATAGTGCCCCTTGTACACTATAGGTTATGAAGTACATCTTTATAGAAATGAATGAAGCAGGTTTCCAGGTGAATCTAGAAGGAAAATGTTTTTAAGCAGAGAAAACAGCAATTACAAACACTGTGAAAAATAATGGTGTTGGCATGGAGCGGAAAGAGCCAAAGTGGGGACCTGGGGTGAGGATTGGTAGGAAATTAGTTTCAGGGAGATAGGAAGTGGCCTTGCAATGCAAAGGAATTGGTTTTTATGGAAAAGATGGGAAATCCTAAAGAGTCTGGCTGTCGGAGTTACAAGATCTGATTTCTGTTTTTAAGAGATGGTGCTGGCTGTTGAGAACAGGCTGGACTGTAAAAGGCTATCTGTGGGGGCTAACTTGCTGGAGAGCGCTTGCAGCCATCTGTGGGGTGTCGTGGACTGGGGAGGGAGGAGGAATGAGGGGTGCTGGCGTCAGTATGCACAGGCATTTCAACATGTGGCTATCCAGATGGATTGTTCCCGTGTAAAGAAAAAGAAGAGTCAAAGAGGAATACTGAATTTTTGGCTTGAACAATTAAGATATGGAAAGAGCAAAGTTTGAGGGAAATACAGGGAAGGAAAAATTAAAGCTTTGTATTTGGATATGTGAAGCTCGTGAGGCCTTTTTGACATTCACATAAAGGTGTCAGGTGCAGGGCCATGTGTCTGCCTCTGGAGTTATGAGAGGTCAGACTGGAGCTAAGAACTTGAGAACCATCAGCACGCATGCGCTTGAGAGCTCCTTGACCAGAGAGGGCAGCAGAGGGAGAAGGGGCACCAAGGTGTGGAGACCGAGGCTCCTCAAAACACAAGGCCAGATTACAAACCATAAAGGCCCTAAGAACTAAGAAAGAAACCATAAAGGCCCTACGAACTAAAAAAGAAAAACACGGTATTTCACAAGCTGTAATCCAAAATAAATCAGCATTTAATAAAACAGCATTGACCTATAGAATAAAAAAAATATCAGGTCCAGGAGGGCCCTAGCAAAATAAATGTAAGAAGAAACAGAGATTTGTGGGAAAAATTTCAGTGACTGTAATAGAAGTGGGTATGGATCAACTGTGTCAGTTGCTGCTGAAAGGTCATGTAAGTTAAGCCTTGAGTTATTTCAGAGTTTTAAAAATTAACAGCATGCTGCCTCCAAGTGAACTAGTTCACGTTTTAAGAGTTAAGACGTGTACATGTAAAATAATTATCTAAAAATAAAAATAGCATTGCTGAAGACAGGTTCAAAAAGCTATTGTGGGAACACAGAGGAAGACATAAATAAGTATGTCTAATGTGGGGAGAGGGTCATGACGGCTGGGGGTGACCAGAGCTACCAGAACTAAGTAACTATTAATGGTCTCTCCTGAACTATTTAATGTAAAAGCTCTCTTCTAAGACAAAAACAAAAGGGACCCTGTGCTGATCATGAGACGATGCATCTAAATTTAATTTCCGCTTCCCCCAGCTCCTTTGGTCTGTATGTGTAGGCTTCATTAATATGTATCACACTTATTTCATTATTTTACTTGCTGGTTGCTCATACGTGTAATGGCAAAACTTAGTCTTCCTCCTCTGCCCGGTGTTATTTCTAGAAGTTCCAACAACCAGGTTTCCTCAAATGTTCTGTTCTCAACAGAGATGTTTCCCTTTCGTACTTAGTGTCATGCTTTATTCTTGGAAGCTGTAAGCAGCAGTCTCCTTCCATGGTCACAGCCTCTTTCTCATAGTTTGAACTCCGAAGAGGGTCTCTATTCTGTCCTTTCTGTTTTGAATCTCTCCAGCACTTCTCAAATCCGGTGCCCCAAGTACACAGTTCTCATCTCTTCCTTCTTAAACAAAAGGAAGCGCTCGCGGAGTGAATAAAGCTCTGGTGGAAGGCTCCTGTTCTTTCGTCCTCGTTCTCTCTTTGACAAGTATGTCCAGACATGGAACAAACTCCTTCCCCAGCAGATGATGAGACTTAGGAGATTTTAGAAGAGCAAGTATACAATAATGCAGTAGCCCAAAAAACAAAACAAAACAAAAAAATGGTATCTGAAGTCTTAGACAAAAAGAAAAAGAAAAAAGAAAATATAAGAAAAGAAAAGGAAAACAAAGAAATATTTCAATTTTCTATTTTTGAAGAATTTGAAATCAAATAATTTCAGTCAATATACCTAGAGATAAAAGGTTCAATTTTGTAGAACTCAGACATGAACTCAAGACTCTTAAATCCCAGGATGTCTGCCTCCTTCCCCCATGTGTCAAAATGGACATGTGTGTGTGCACACACCTGTGGATCACAGAAGCTGAACTTTGAATACGGTTTAACTCCTTAATTTTACTGTACTCTTGGAAATAAGACTGATATTTAAGATGGGACGCAAACACCGTAATATGTGCATGTTCTATATTGTGGGTGTAGGAAGAAAAGTACAATGCTTGGCCAAATCCTCTTTGTGTTTATAGCTTTAAGTTCATTCCCTTACTGCGATGCAGAAACAAGGGTTTCGACTACGCTTCCTTAGAGGATGTGAAACTCAGTGAATGTGGACGAGAAATCTTAATTTCATAATATTCACGCCTCTTGTGAAGAATAGCACGGTGGAACAAAATATTCAAAATTATGTGTTTATTGAAACAGTTGGTTAGTTGGAAGTGCAAATATCATCAAGCAAATCATGTAATAGGGAAACAACTTAATCAGTTGAACCCATGTCCTTATATAGATAAAATATGTCAGAGATTTTAGAATTGTCTGCTTGAAACCATGAGTTCATAGGAACCCAGGGTAAAAAAATGTTGTCAGATAAGTGGCCTGTCTGGGTTTCTCATTGCTGCAGAGTTATCTTTTTAAAACTCTTGATTAATTCAATGCCTTTATGAAAAATTTTTGACAGCATTCTGTTTTTCACAGAATGAATTTCAAGCTTCTTTATGTGGCATTCATGGTTCTTATCTACCTCAACTTATCCTTCCACTATCGTCACTGACCTCTGTCCCCCGTTCTCTTTTCTAGCCATACAGTTCAGAGTTCAGTTTTCTTACTCGTAGTATTCTACTATATGCCTTTTTGTAGAATAACTACCTTTAAATGTCATCTCCCCAGCACCTAAATTTCTATTGTATATAGTCATCACACATAGTTTTACCCCTGGGACTCACACTTTATCTCTTTTATTAGAATGCCCTTCTAATCCTTCTGCATTGGCTCTATGAATTCTTCAGAAACAGGGCTCAAATGTCAACTAATCTAAGAATCTAATAACTGCTTATGGGCTCCATTACAATTCATAATCTGCGCATTTACAGGACCCTCCGGGCTACTCACCTGTCCTTTTCCCATCCAGACTTGCGTACGTTTTGCATTCTCCAAAGCAGATAATTCAGATCTGACCACATTTTTCAATTCTCCAGTCCTACTGCTATTCCCTGTCACTCAACATACTCGCTGAGAAGCCATCCTGTTAACCGTATCCCTCGACCTCCTCTCTCTCCAAGTCCTCACTCTAGTTTTCCTCTTTCCCGCAAACTAGAAGTATCACCTTCCACATTTTCTACCTACGGCTCTGTTCTACAATCCTGCCCTAGTCTAGGATTTGGCCATATGTCTCCTATATCTTTGATGTCTTCTTTTTCACTATCTCCTTCCTGTTAGCTTACAATATACTTGCTTTTGTAATTATCAATTTATTTTACTGTTTTAGTTCAGAAAATTATGGGGATACAAACCTTTTGGTTACATAGGTTGCTTTTGTACAATATGAATCAAACTTCTAACTCTGTCCATCAGCAAGTGATGGGCACACTTATGGATTGTACCCCTCAGGTATGAACTTGCTCATCCTCTCATAGCCCTTCTCACTGATTTGAATTTGATGATTATTATTTCCGTATGTACACATTAGTGTTAATCAATTAATTCTCATTTCATAGTGAGCACATGTGGGATATGTTTTTCCATTCTTGTGATACTTCACTTAGAAAAATAGGCTTCAGTTCCATCTGGGTGGTTACAAAGCTATTAGTTCACCATTTTTTTTTTTAAAGGCTGGTACATATACCACATTTTGTTAATCCACTCATGAACTGATGGGCACTTGGGTTGTTCATGTCTTTGCAATATAATTTTTATTTTAACTAACAATGTTGGCCACTACCCTGGCCTTTTGCTCATTGCTTGGGTGTTATCACATGAACAGATGTGTGGATGTGTCAGTTCATACACAGGACCTCGCTTCGTTTCCATTTACTCCAGTTCTGTGTATTTAGGTATTAACTTCCGCTGCACTACGAAAATGGCATAAATCAGTGATTTTTATCTTAATCATCTGTTTATTTACATTTTCATTGTCTTCACTTTTATCCAACATTCAATCCATGGAACACTGTATTCTTTCATGAAATACTGCTTTAAGGACATGGAGCTTCCAGTATCTTCTTCCACTTTTTTTCCGTATATTGCAGGACAGATAGGATCATTTCACTCCTTTTGGAAAGTACCGTTATTGGATCCCCATTACCCTCAAAATAAACTTTGTGGCACTTTACAGTCTTAATGCAATCTAACTTTTGCTCAACCTTTGTTGTAGCCACACCAGAAGGGCCTCAAAATGTCATGCACATTCATACTTTCCGGCCCTGAATTATGCTATTGCCCTCTGTTTCACACTTTCAACTGGAGAAAGTCAGGCTAATCTTGCAAATTATCTTCCAAATGTCACTCTACTGTGCCACTTTCTTTCTCTGATTATTGTACCTGCCTCTGTGTTGCCCTAGCACTTTTTATGGGCCTTAGAAGTTTTTGTTAATAGTACAGGTCATATACTGGAAATATTTTTTTTTTAATTTTTCTCTTTCTCATTACACTATTTGTCCAATTTAGGTTAGGGTCTATGTTAGTTAATCTTTACATTCACAGTATAGGCGATCAGGAAGGATTCATTTATTGATAACTGTATGTCCTCCATCAAAACTCTTGGGTGGGGAAAATTTTGTAATATTTCTCCAAAACATAGATCTCCAGAAAAGCAGTTAATGGAAAAAAAATGGATAAAAAGTATTTTTCTGAAATATGAAAGGTGGATTTGCAGTAAGTGGGATAAAGGTATTGAATTTTTTCCTCATAACTACAAAAACAGAATTAAATATTTAAATCAACATTTTAAAATAGTACAATCCCACAATGTGCATTTTACATGTCAGGTCATTCAAATTCAATTAATACTTACTGTAGCTTGAATGGCCATTGTTAAAAAGTCAAAACACAATAGACCCCAGTGGGGATACAGAGTGAAAGGAACACTTCCACCCTGTGGATGGGTTACAAATTAATACAACCTCAAGGGAAAACAGTATGAGGATTCCTTAAAGAAATGGATGGTGACTCACAAATTTTGACCCAGCAATCCCATTACTGCGTATCTACCCAAAAGAAAAGAAGTCATTTTGTCAAAAAGATACCTGCACTTGAGTATTTATTGAAGCCAATTCCCAATCCTATCTGTCTATCTAAACAAAATATATGTGAATATAAACATATATTATGCATATGTTTTCTAAATGTGACCATATAATACATAATGACAATATTTATTTTATAAGCAGAATTTGTATTACAATTATATATGGCCACTATTCTCATGTTTTATATATTAGAGTTCTGTCTGGATAGTATCTCCTTGTTGGAGTATAGCACAGTTTGAAAGTAGTCCCTCTATTGTATTTTTAGGATATATTTCATTTTTTGCTGTTTTAAACAATGCTACACTAAGCATTTATATTGTTTTATGTTGTCATATTAGATACTTAGGTTAGATTATTAAACGTTTGTTAAAAGTATGCATATTTTTTAGACTTTGATACTTACGGACTGGATAACCTTAAGAAAAATGTTATGCAAATTTATAATCCCAACAGCAACTATGTACTGCAACTTAACCTTTTGACCATTTTAAAAGTACTTTTTGCATGGATTAGAAAATATCCTTGCAAACCTTCTACAAGCTTCTCATTTGAACAAGACCCATTTCTGGCTATAGATAATGTGAGATAATGGTTACATTTAATACATTCCCTCTATATCACATTGAGATAAGTATTAATTTTTTTTAACACAACAGTGATTAGTGATCATTGTCATGTTTGCCACTTGATCATAAATTCCAAACTACAAATACAGACGCTATGATAATGATCCACAAGGAACCGCATCTCAATTATCAGTAGCTCATGGACAGAATGATTTCCAGTTAAGCATTTTAAAATGTTTATGTGTAATCCACTTAAGAGAGAGTTTAGAATCTGTGAAAAAACTCTCCCAGAGTTTATTTTTCTAGGAGATGCTGTGATACTTTATAAGGTGGGACCCTGAGAACAGCTCGTTTGTTTAACCTCATCATTAGTTATTAATTGCAAGAATTTCACTAATTGGGTGTTGTGAAAACATTTATTTAGTATGCAAATTCCCCTTTGTTTTTCGAACTTTAATATCTACTCATAATAACTTTGCTGTGCCTTTAAGAATGCTCTAAAATATTTGTAAAATCAGTTCAATAAGAATATTTCAAGGTCAGATGGATCTAATTGCCTTTTGGTCCTGGAAAAATAAAGACAAATAAAATTTAATCAGGCTCCCTGGATTCCTACATAGTAGTTTCTGATTTGACATTTTAGTGTTTGTCAGAGTATAATCTAACAAAGAAGTGCTTGTTTCTGTAAATTCATCCATCACCTTTTAAGTTGGATTCCAAGGAGAGATTTGGCTTCTGTCTCTGATACTGTCACTAGAACAGTTTTCAGACTCCAAGGATGATTACCTGTTTACTCTGGTAAGAGAAGCAAAACCTCATTTTTCAAGATCTTTCTTTTGCTGTCCCTAACTATAAATTTACTATACTTAAGATTATTTTCAAATCAGAACTACTTCCATTACTATGTAGATTAACTTTTTCTCTAAGATCATTTTTAATTTGCACATAAGTCCTATGGGCTATGAATGGATAAAATGGAAATAGCAAATTAGACTTGATATGATAATAGCACATCTCATAATGTGCCTTTCAGAATATATTAAAATCCAAGAAATGCTATGTAAGACAACTCATAGAAAGTGTATTCTGTATCTGTTCAATGATAGATACGGCCAGGAAGGAGCAAGAGGTCAGAAAGAAGGAAGAATAAGAGAAAGGAAGTGATTGAGATAGAGGGTGAAACAGAAGTTAGGAAGGTCAAGGAGGAAATGGAGGTCTTTGTACAGCCAACTATTATGAAAGGATCAGCTACAATGGTTAGAACAACACCGGCAAAAGAATAATGTTTGTGCCTGTTAAAAGTAGATTCTTGTATGTTATTCCTGTAAATACTGAGTCACATTCCTTTGCGCCCAAGAATCTATATTTTTCTTGAGCACCAAAGATGAGTCTTGTGTCCATTGAAGTTTGAGAACAATTGAACTCAGTGTAAAGTTAATTGAAAATTCTGACCCCTAGCTTGACTTTAAAAAAAAAAATTATAAATGCTTAGAAAATCTATTCATGTATTATAATGTGTCTCCAACATTAAGAAGAGTATAAATTCCAAGAACGCTGTAAGTAAATAAACTTGGGTGGAAAGTGCATTGGAAAGCAAAAGCTGATAAGGACATGTTATTGAACTTCACTCTGTTCACTGCTGATGGAAGGGCATCCTTAGGATTGGGAATTTTAGGATAGAAAACTTTTCTCTAACAGAGTAGTTTTTCTAGACAATGTAAATTGTGATTAATGTTTAATTAGACAATTGCACATATCTCCTCTCAATTCTTGAAGAATCCAAATTATTTTAAGAATATGAATACCAAATGCTGGTTGCATGCCAACATATTTACTTTAAATTAATTGATGCTGGAGCCTATTTTGCCCAGCTAAATGTCATAAATAAAATCTCAGCTATTGGAACTTGAATATTGTTAAAGATGGTTTTTCTTAAGTTAAAAATATATATCTGTGGGCATGTTTTCATTGTGATTTTTGAGATTATAAGCCTATTTTTCTATTTATATAGCATATTTCTCATCTAGTGAAAAAATAAAATAGCGCCAAAAAGCAAGAGATGAATTCACAGTTCCAGAGGTCAAGTACTGATTTTGTATTTCCTTCATTTAAAATTATTGCTAATATTGATGACAGAATTATTGATTATGAATGAAAAATCATATTTCTTATGGAGCACTTCTTGACATGTGCATTTTAATAGGTGTTAAAAGCATATTAGTCACTGTCTTTTTTCCCCCTGATGGTTGCAGTTGAATTGCAACACAAGTATATTATGCAAATCAAGACAGTTCTTTCCAAAGCCCTGAAAATTTAATGTCAGAAAATACATATTTTAGCATATATTATTTAGTGAAAAGTTCATTTTTATTTTTCAGTAAAAATGATCTAAGCTTTGGAGTAAGATAATTTTGTGGGTTCCTGTTATATCATACATTTTAGAGGTTTTAACTCCCTCATGAGTATCTAGAGATGTTAATATTTGACTTTTCCTGGCAATGAATTGACTTCATTTTCTTAGTGTTGCTATTGTTCCTGCCATTGTTATCATTATGTACGAACATAAAGGGAACATGACCTCAGTTGGTCAAAGATCAATTGCTGTCTTACTCCTTGTCATTAACTTAGGGCACATTGGGAAGCTGGGATTCCATTGGAAGTTGGGATAGCTCGAATCCTGACGGAAGAACGGAATAAGATGGTTATAATCAAAAATATCCCTGCAATGCTTCTCAAAATAGTTAACACCATTACCATGACCACCAGCCCAATTTAAAATCATTGCTCTGGATAGTATCAACAATGGCAAGACCTTCGTTAACTACCTGATGTTGACTTGTTCAGAAAATGGCTAAGTGGTTATTAGGGTTGAGCAAACAGATGATGTGGTATAAAAAATTACTTCTAGACAGTAGTGTCAGTGACTTTTATCATCTGAGAGAGTCAACTGATATTTCCAGGCCTGGGTTTCCTCCTTTTCTGAGAACAGGGGTGAGGTCAATGATTTTGAGTGTTCTCTACGGTTACACAGTACACAGGATGCGATCAGAAAAACATGATATGTATGGTAGTGAGATAAACAAGTTTTAGGTTGTGTCGGGTTAAAAGTAAATAAAAATGAGGAAGTTCTAATTATAAAAACGTTATGAAAAATTAAAATACATATGAAATGTATGTTTGGAATAGAAAAAAGATAATTGATAAGGCGAGAACAATAGGAAAAAGAATTATGAGAATATTATAGAAGTAGGTAATGGACACTGTTCAATAGGGGGACCAATAAAAAAGAAGAGCAGTATATTATTTTTCTAAAATCATGTGCAGGTAGTTAGAAAATAAATTAATAAAATCGTATTTTTTAATTTTTTACAATAAAATTGGATTTTAAAATATTTCTCAACACAGCTTCTTTCTGAATTTGAACCATGCTTTTTCATTATTTAACATAAATAACAAGAATGTAGATTGACTTTTTTTTTAATCTTTTACCCTGTGGGTTAGAAAGGTTATTGAAGGTTATTTTAAATATAATCTTCCACAATTGATTAAAAGCATACAACCCCATTGTACGTCACATAGTCAGTTAAGAAATAATTCTTAATGCCTAAAAATCCCACTCTGCACTGTCTTGTTGCTGACCTAATGTCCATTTCCACTTTTATTCTTTAAACTACAGTTGTTGTCTTTATAGTAGTCAGTTATAATAAGAACATTTTAATTCCTAAGCACTTGCATTTACTGTATAAATCTGTTAAATTTTCTTCATCTATATAAAACCCAAAAGTACCTAACTCTGTATATGATATAAAGCATATGGTATTGATACTAGGGTTTATATTTCATGTTTTTTATTACTTAATATTGCATTATTCTGCCATACCAAATAGATATGGAACTTTACAATGGACAAGGCATTTTTCTAGATGCAATGGGAGAAATACATTCATATAGACAGATAGAGATGGATAGGGACAAAACACATACCCCAAAATGATATGCATGTATATTTGTGTATAGATCTATACACATTTACACACACACATACATACTTATTTTAAAGATAGTCTTTCTGTTGCCCAGGCTGGAGTGCAATGGCACAATCATAGCTCATTGTAGCCTCAAACTCTTGGGCCCAAGCTATCCTCTTGCTTCAACCTCCCGAGTGGGTAGGAGTACAGGTGCATGCCACAATATGTGGCTAATTATTTTTTTATCTTTTAAATTTTTTGGTAGAGACAAATTCTCACCCTGGCTTATCTTGAACTCCTGGCCTTAAGTGATCCTTCGACCTTGGCATCCCAAAATGGTGGGAATATGAGCCACCATACCCAGCCTATTTTGAAAAATATATGAATAGGTGATCAAACTAGTCAAACTGAAAAAATTTGAATGGGTGTTGAGAGGGTACAGATAGAAAGACATAATTGAAAGCACGGGTTTGTGATGTGTAGTATCTTCATGGAAAGCACCACGAAGATTAGTAGGTTAACCAGACTATTTCAGAAGTCTCACATAAGTGGTAGATGTGGGTATCACCTAATTATAACATAACGAGCATCAAATCCGAGGCTAAAACACTTTAAATTTATCCTTTGGGCATTTGAAAGCTGATGGATCATAGAAATATTTATATTATTAAATGTGCTTAAAAATGTACTTGATTCTGATTTCCAAGTTAATTTTTTCTAAAGAAAATTCACTTTATGAAGATAAGTTATTTCAGAGAGTTTAAAATGCTTGTTTACATTAGATGATTATACTAATTTCCAATGGTAAGGGAAGGATTTTAGCAGTTTAATAATGCTTTATAGATAATAGTAACCCTCTCTTAATTATTTACCCATTATGCTTCCTAATGTGAACAATTCTTTTGGGAATAACTATTCAAGTCAGTAGCTTATGTAATGCATGAGGACTTACTCTCCCCACAAAGAGTCATTTCTTAGGGGCTTAATTGTGAATATTACTCCTATCAATGTACACAGATTGTTCCTAGGAGTTCCTTAAGAATTGACTTAAGGATTAGAATCTCCAATACAGCACACTACTTTTTATCCACTGAACTAAACTGGGCTCGGTAGTGTCAGCTAAATTTGTTAAGAGTTACAATAAGAAACTCGTTTTCAAAAATAACAAAAATTGCATTACCTGTTGCAGATATGTAGGCTCATATTAACTATGAGCAAGCAAGAACCAGACGGTAAAAAGAACTTGGCTTGCCATGAATAATGGAAGGCTGTGATTCAAGTCCGCTAGCCAAGGCTTCAGGGCCCCCTACGCAGCTGCTTTTTCTGAGTGCTCTCGAGGGAGTTTAAATGAGAATTTAACCTCCAGTTCTTAGTCTTTTATTTATGGTGCTCACAAACTAGATTCTGAAGATGGACTTCATTTAGTTCTGATTCCTTACATAAGGTTAATTATAGCACTGATATAATTACCCAACAGGCTAAATTTGTCAAAATAGACTGAAACTCTAATACTTCTGAAAGACACCAAACAACAGTATTCTGTGTGATTTTATTGAGTTAGATTCTTAGAGACAATTATTATTACTTCCCAAAAGGAAAGTTTATTAATATAGTGTATGTTATTATACATATACTTTTAGTAATGAATGTTCAACGTTCAAGATAACAACATAAGACTGATTTGATTATCAAAAATAAGTTTTTGTGTATATGTATATGAATCTCATTTGATAGTTACATGGAAACCCTTCCTGAATTATGAAACTCAGCAAAAGAAAAAAATCATTTTCCTTAATCATATTTGTATACACAAAAGCACAAAATATACTTATATTAAAAGTGCACAGCAAAACCTCTTCAACATAATTTTAATACTCACGTTGCTTTTATATATCCTATAGTAATGCAGTAATTTTATTAATATATGTTATAGTATATTTTGGCACATTTTCAGTATTATCACCAAAGCACATATTTATCATACTTAAAATTGATATATTTATCTATAAGACTGTTAAAATTATTCTGTTTATTTCCTCTTAGTGCAATAGTGAACTTTTGAGTTACAAAGTATCATTCTCAGAGTGAAAAATTTACAAAATCTTTTGCTATATCTCTGAAATAATCTTGGTCTAATATGCTACCCTATTATACAGTACAATTTTTTTAAAAACTATGAGAATAAGACAGTTGCCTGCTGATTTACGGTTCATCTATTACGGTCAAAAAGGCTTAAAATAGGGTTTATTGAGGGTATTTCATAAACCTTATTCTATTTGTTGAGATGTATGCATTTTTGGTTTTAAACTGGTTTAGATAGAACCAGTCTATATTGAAAGAATATATACTATGTGTGTATATATATGTATATATTTTTCATACATATACTATGTGTGTATCTATGTGTGTATATATATATATACACACACATAGTATATGTATGAAAAATATATATATGTATATCTCATAGATATTGAAAGAAAATCCTCCGTAGCATAGGTAGATATGAAGAAGGTGTCTTACAATCTGTTTTTAGCTTTCAAGGTCCTAAAGAAATCAAACAAGGATCCGTTACTGGAAGAAGAATGGAATTAAGTTAAAGATCTAATAAAATTCAATACTGTGGGAAAAAGCTTCTATTTGAATGTACAATGATTAGTTGATATTATATGAAAAGGATACCATGGTATTTCACTGTTTTTAAATAAGCAAATAAGTTAAATTTACTTGGAATAATTAATGTAAGCTCTCAGTAATATAGTAAGAGTTAGTGATTCTGAAATAAACTTAGAAATATTTAGTTTAGAACAAATAGCTAATGCCTCTTGGGATAAAAGTTTAGATTATTTATGATCCTGAAAATGATTAAGAATCTGTACTGAGTTATAACTCTGTTAAATGGAGAGTTATTAGGAAATGTAACAGTATTTATATCTAATTATATGAAATTTATTTGTAATTAGCTGTACAGGAGTGCAGAAATAATTCCTGCAGTATGAATGACAACTGGATTAAAGAGAAAAGCCTGTTTTCCCCTTTAGTTAGTTTGGTTTACAAGTTCTTACTTACAGAACATCGTTCTATTTATCCTTCTCTAAATGCCTATGGCTCTCAGACCACGTTTCTCCTACATCACAGGCTAGGGTGCCTTCTTCCTTCGCCTTCACGTTATCAGTGTAACCATACAAAGCTTACAATTAAGGAGAAAAAGAAAAAAGCAAGGAA
Organism: Perodicticus potto; assembly: GCA_963574655.1. Lineage (NCBI taxonomy): Eukaryota > Metazoa > Chordata > Mammalia > Primates > Lorisidae > Perodicticus > Perodicticus potto. The sequence continues at coordinate 2,911 of CAUYRH010101278.1, read as the reverse complement.
ACAGGCAAGCAAACAAGCCCACAAACACCCAGAATGACCCCCAAACCCATGCACGAATTCGGAAATGTTGGTGTTTGGTGCTTTTTTTTTTTATTCCCTTCAAGGGATTCCATTCCATTCTCTCTGTCCAAATTTCCGGCTGGCAATCCATTCATCTGATAGGCATCTGTTGTTACAAATATAATTTAAAAGAGATGTACAGAAAATTCTCTGACCTAATAGACTTGGTACGCCAAGCCTCAGCTTTAATCTTTACACCACCTAGTATCTTCTATAATATGTACTTGTTTTCATGCCCTGCTTCCTGGCTAGACTAAAACGCCTGAATGTGGAAACACCTATTATTCACCTCGGAATTCTTCAAAGGTTTACTCGGCACCAGCACCTTGTAATTGGCCATTGTTGGTATTTTATAAATGCGGGCATTAGTTTAATTAATGAGTAAAAGAAAAACTCAGTATCTTGCTTGATATAAAAGCCAATGATCACGGGCTTATTTTTATCAATTCTAACGGAATTCATAGTGAAGAGGTATTTATTGATCCTATTTGTCTTTATACATATTAAATCTGTGGCAATTATACATTTAGCCACAGATTCAATATGTATAAAAGCCTTAGTGTATGACTGTGGATATTTTTTCCACATCTGAGTACTCCTTTCTAGCTGGTACCACTCTGCAGTGTAAACAGCCTGTCTAGGGCAGAATGGCACTACAATGCTCAAGGAAAGTGTTGCAGGCCCTCGGGTGTAGAACAGGTCCAGGGAAACCCCAGCAACAACCGAAATGCCTCTGTAACACAGTGGTCTTGGTGGTAAGGTTTAATAAAAACCCTTGTGTAGAATCTGACACCCATAATAAGTAAGCACTTATATATTAGCTGTGGTTTATTTCTGACTGTTTTTCAAGCCAAATGCATTGTTAAAAGCAATGAGCCAAAGAAAAACAGTGAGACGGTACACGTACATGGTTCTATGGTAGAATTTTGAGGAAAAAAAGAGAAACAACGGCAATGATCTGTTTTCACCTTTTTTAATTTTTGCCATCTACTAGCTCATTTCTGTAAAATGCCTGTTGAGTCTGCAGTTTACATATTTAGTGTGTGGTGGGCAACATTTTAGAAGCACGTGACCTCAAAGACTGAGGAAGACATCTTTTCACTGGGGGTGAAAGGAGACAGAGGGAAAATGAGTGACTGAGTTGCTTTTTTGGTTTCAAGCTACCTCAGAGGTGGAGTAGGTTTCTGTTCCTGTCACTGGGACCAATTCCATCTCATCTGAGCTGAGACGCTCACAGAGGAATGCAAACCCCTAGAGAGCGCCCTCGCCCTTTGCCACCCAAACACATTTCTTGCAGTATGAGCAGAAAGAAGCATAGAGTCGAGAGACAGATGCAGTTTACGTGCTCACATCTTTAATATCTTCACCTTCATGCGGGTACAAAGCGCCTCGCCTACCTCCAGTGATGAGCACCAAAAGAGCCCAGGACTGAGAGCCTTTGGCACACTGTAGAACCTCAAGGGTTTCCTCCCTTCCCTTCCCTTTGCCAGCCTTCCAGCCAATCTGTTGCAATGTGGTAAGGCACAATTAGAGAAGCAAAACAGCTTGGGCTGGTGAGGAATACTGAGGTGGGAGGGTACTTTGATAATTAGAGTCAGTTGTATAACTAGCATGAAACTTTTATTGAAAAGGAGAAGAAAAAATGTCCTATCCAGGCTTTGTCCTACTAGCAATGGATTCTCAGGCCCTCAAAACTTTCCTGTACCTTATTTTGATCCCCTAAAATGTGGGTTTAATTATTTATCATTTGCAGCGCTAATTATCCACTGTTCTGAAATGAACTGCCCAAGTCTTTTGATCCTCAGGCAGATAGTCCCAGAAAAACGCCATTATATTTTGCCAGGACGAAAATGTGAAATACAGAAATTTCAAGGACTATGAAGCTACACCAATCTTTATTTAATCTTTTAGACTTTCTGGCTTTCAAATCCTTAAAAAAAAAAGTTAGCTCTCTGAGGAAAGAACAATTTCAAAGAAATCTACAGTATTGTTATGAAAGATTGATAAGTACACGTTTTGTGTTGTAAAACATTTGCACTGAAAGGAACAGTGGACATGACAGATGCTTCTTTATTTTGAAATTTTACATCTGTCATTTGCTCTAGTAAAGATGGTTAAATGAGCGGAATATTGTTTGGTCCACGAAGGAAATTATATGTAAATAATTTAAATATAATTAAATATTATTTATATACATAAGACTTTATATGTAAATAAAGTACTATTTAGTGCTCTAAGCATTATGAGGACAGAAAAACAAGTAAAATGTAGTCCTTGACTTTTTCATGCTTATAGACCGAACTTTATATTTACATATAGTCTTACACCACTCACTTTCTTGTAACCTTTACATCTGAAGGCAATGACATATACCTTCCTTCATTTGCAGCTGGCTGCTTACTGTCAGTGAAATGTGTTCTCCATCACGCCCGCACACCCCTTTAATAACCTTGCTCTTACTCTTTTCTCTTCATTAAAACTGCCCAGCCCTATTACAAAGTCTCTGACTTTACCTATTGCCTCTCTCCTGCCCAAGGTCTCTGCACTATTTGTGACTTTTTATGGCAGCCTTTCGTGGTACACACTTCCTTGAATTCCTCTGCACCATCTTGCTTTCCCCTCCATTCCTACCCTCCTTTATCAGCCTGCCGTTCTTCTCCTGTCTGCAAGATCTCATCCTCAGATGACGGCCCCTCTATAGCTTTCTTTCTTCTTTTTTTTTTTATCTTTTCTTTTTTATTAAATCATATCTGTGTACAATAATTCAGTCATGGGGTACAGTGTACGGGCTTCAGATACAATCAGAGATATTTTCATCAACCTGATTGTGATAACATTCAAGAGACTTTCT
>CAUYRH010101276.1:0-16344 GCA_963574655.1 Perodicticus potto | reverse complement strand
ATTCCCTGGTATACATATACCACAATTTATTAATACATTTGTGGATTGGTGGGCACTTGGGCTTCTTCCATGACTTAGCAATTATGAATTGGGCTGCAATGAACATTCTGGTAGAAATATCTTTGTTATAATGTGATTTTTTGTCTTTTGGATATATACCTAGTAGAGGAATTATTGGATCGAATGGCAGGTCTATTTTTATATCCCTAAGTGTTCTCCAAACATCTTTCCAAAAGGAATGTATTAGTTTGCATTATCACCAGCAGTGTAGAAGCGTTCCCTTTTCTCCATATCCACGCCAACATCTCTGGGTTTGGGATTTTGTGATGTGGGCTAATCTTACTAGAGTTAGATGATATCTCAAAGAAGTTTTGATTTGCATTTCTCTGATGATTAAGGATGATGAGAATTTTTTCATGTGTCTGTAGGACATGAACCTGTCTTCTTCAGATAAGTTTCTCTTCAAGTCCCTTGCCTACCCTGAGATGGGATCACTTGTTCTTTTCTTGCTAATACATTTGAGTTCTCTGTGGATTCTGGTTATTAAAACTTTGTCAGAGACATAACCTGCAAATATCTTCTCCCATTCTGAGGGCTGTCCACTTGCGTTACTTACTGTGTTCTTGGCTGTGCAGAAGCTTTTTAGTTTGATCAGGCCCCAGTAATGTATTTTTTGTGTTGCTTCAATTGCCCCGGGGGGTCCTCCTCATAAAATATGCACCCAGGCCGATTTCTTCAAGTGTTTTCCTTGAACTTTCTCCTAGTATTTGTATAGTTTCATGCCTTAAGTTTAAATCTTTAAACAAGTGAGAGTCTATCTTAGTTAGTGGTGAAAGGTGTGGGTCCAGTTTCAGTCTTCTACAGGTCACCAGCCAGTTCACCCAGCACCATTTGTTAAATAGGGAATCTTTTCCCCACTGAATGTTTTTAATTAGCTTGTCAAAGATCAAATAACAGTAAGTATTTGGGTTCATCTCTTGGTTCTCTATTCTGTTCCATACATCTATCTCTTGTTTTTGTGCCAGTATCATGCTGTTTTGATCACTATCAATTTATAGTATAGTCTCAGGTCTGGTAGCGTGATTCCTCCTGCTTTGTTTTTATTTCTGAGTAATGTCTTGGCTATTTGAGGTTTTTTCTGAGTCCATATAAAATGGAGTATTATTTTTTCAAGATCTTTAAAGTATGACAGTGGAGCTTTCGTCAGGATTGCATTAAAATTGTATATTGCTTTAGTAGTTGGACATTTTCACAATGTTGACTCTTCCCAGCCATGAGCATGGTATATTTTTCCATTTGTTAACATCTTCAGCTATTTCTTTTCTTAGAGTTTCATAGTTCTCTTTATAGAGATCTTTCACATCTTTTGTTAGGTAAACTCCCAAATATTTCATCTTCTTTGGCACTACTGTGAATGGAATAGAGTCCTTGACTGTTTTTTCAGCATGACTATTGTTGGTATATATAAAGGCTACAAATTTATGAGTGTTGATCTTGTAGTCTGAGACACTGCTGTATTCTTGATCACTTCTAAGAGTTTTATAGTAGAATCCCTAGTGTTTTCCAGATATACAATCATATCATCTGTGAAGAGTGAAAGTTTGATCTCTTCTGACCCTGTGTGGATAACCTTGATCACCTTTTCTTCCCTAATTGTTATGGCTAAGACTTCCATTACAATATTAAAAAGCAGTGGAGACAATAGGCAAACTTGCCTGGTTCCTGATGTGAGTGAAAATGATTCCAATTGAATTCCACTCAATACAATATTGGCTGTGGGTTTGCTGTAGATGGCCTCTATCAGTTTAAGAAATGTCCTTTGTATATCCATTTTCTTAAGTATTCTGATCATGAAAAGATGCTGGATATTATCAAAAGCTTTTTCTACATCAATTGAAAGAATCATATGGTCTTTGTTTTTTAATTTGTTTATGTGATGAATTATATTCATAGATTTACTTATATTGAACCAGCCTTGAGACCCTGGGATAAAACCCACTTGGTCATGGTGTATAATGTTTGCTAGGATCTTGTTGAATATTTTTGCATCAATATTCATTAGTGATATTGGTCTATAATTGTCTTTTCTTGTTGGGTCTTTTCCTGGTTTGGGGATCAAGGTGATGTTTCTTTCACAGAATGTGTTAGGTAGTATTCCTTCTTTTTCTACATTTTGGAAAAGGTTGAGTAATATAGGTACTAGTTCCTCTTCAAAGGTTTTGTAGAATTCTGCTGTGAAGCCATCTGGTCCTGGGCTTTTCTTTTTAGGGAGATGTTGTATAGTTGATGCTATTTCAGAACTTGATATAGGCCTGTTCAACATTTCCACTTCATTCTGGCTAAGTCTAGGGAGGTGGCGAGCTTCCAAGTATTGATCTATTTCCTTCAGATTTTTGTATTTATGAGAATAGAATTTATTGTAATATTCATTAAGGATTTTTTGAATTTCTGAGGAGTCTGTTGTTATTTCATCTTTACCATTTCTGATTGATGACATTGGAAATTTTATTCTTTTTTTTCCTGGTTAGGTTAACCAAAGGTTTATCTATTTTATTGACCTTTTCAAAAAGCCAACTTTTTGATTTGTTGATCTGTTGTACAATCCCTTTGTTTTGAATTTCATTTAATTCTGCTCTAATTTTGATTATGTCTGTTCTTCTGCTGGGTTCAGGTTTGGAATGTTCGTACTTTTAAAGTTTCTTGAGATGTCCCATTAAGTTGTTAACTTCCTCTCTTTCCATTCTCTTGAGGAAGGCTTGCAGTGCAATAAATTTCCCTCTTGGGATGGCCTTTGCGGTATCCCAGAGGTTCTGATAATTTGTGTCTCCATTATCATTTTGTTTCAAAAATTTGGTAATTTCTTTCTTAATCTCACCTATGACCCAGCTATCATTCAGCATAAGGTTGTTTAGCTTCCATGTTTTTGTATGAGTATGCAGATTCCAGTTATTACTGAGTTCAATTTTTATTCCATGATGGTCTGAGAAGATGCAAGGAATAATTTCTATTCTTTTAAATTTGCTGAGGCTTGTGACCTAAGATGCGATCAATTTTGGAGTATGTTTCATGGATTGATGAGAAGAATGTGTATTTAGTTTTGTTAGGAAGAAATGTTCTGTAGATGTCTGTAAAATCCAATTGTTGAATGGTTAAGTTTAAGTCTAAAATTTCTTTACTTAGCTTCTTTTTGGAGGATCTATCCAACCCTGCCAAAGGAGTGTCAAAATCTCTGACTATTATGGTGCCAGAGGAAATCAAGTTGCTAATGTCTGTTAGAATCTCTCTTATAAATTGAGGCAAATTCTGGTAGGGTGCATTAATGTTAATAATTGAAATCTCATCATGTTGAGTGTTACACTTAACAAATATGAAGTGACCATCCTTATCTTTCTTTACTTTTGTTGGTTTAAAGTCTATTGTATCTGTGAATAAAATTGTACCACCTGCTTTTTTCTGCTTTTCATTTGCCTGAAATATAGATGACCATCCCTTCACCCTGAGACTATATTTATCTTTTAAGATGAGAAGAGATTCTTGTATTCAGCAGATATCTGACCGGAGATTTTGTATCCAGTCATCCAACTTGTGCCTCTTTAGAGGGCAATTTAAGTCATTCACATTAATTGTAAATATTGATAAGCCTGGTAGAATTTTGGATATCAAGTATTTCAAAGGTCTAGTGGACATTTTTAATCCTTTCTCCACTGTGGAAGTTGGAATTTGATCAAAAGTTTCTGAGTGAGTATACTTTTGTGGTGGAGGATAGGTCTGAGAATATCCTGGAGAGCTGGTTTAGTTATGGCAAATTTCTTCAACATGTGAATCTCATTAAAGTATTTAATGTCTCCATCATAAATGAAACTCAGTTTAGCTGAATACAGGACCCTGGGTTGAAAGTTATTTTGTTTTAGGAGATTAAAAGTTGATGACCATCCTCTTCTAGCTTAAAAGTTTTCAGCAGAGAGATCTGCAGTCATTCTAATATTTTTCCCCATGTAGGTTATGGTTTTCTTATGTCTGGCTGCTTACAAAATTTTCTCCTTCATTTTAACTTTGGTGACATTAATTATAATGTGCCTAGGAGAAGTTTTATTTGGGTTGAGGTGTGCTTGGGTTCTGAAACTGTCTGCATCTGAATTTCAGAATCTCTTGGCATGTCTGGAAAGTTCTCCTTCATTAGCTAATGAAGAAGAGCCTCTATGCCTTGAAAAGCCACCTCATCACCTTCAGGAATTCCTATAAGGCAAATATTAGTTTTCTTTGAATTATCCCAGAGTTCTCTGAGAGAATGATCTATTTTTTGCTCTCCACTTCTCTTCCTCTTTGAGCATTTGGGAGTGTTCAAAAGCTTTGTCTTCAATGTCAGAAATCCTTTCTTTTGCCTGCTCCATTCTGTTACTGAGGGATTCTACTGTATTTCTCAGATCTGTGAGGGCTACAAATTCTTGTCTCAGTGTGTCAAAAATCTTTGGTGATTTTATCTTTGAATTCATTGAATTCTTGATACAACTTTTGAAATGCTCCTTAAATTTCTAATTCCAACTGTTCCTCCATTCTATTAATCTTATTTGCAATCCAAATTCTGAATTTGATTTTTGATATCTCAGCCATCTGTTTATGAATGGGATCTTCAGTTGTGTCTGCCATATCCTTCCTTGAGAGTGTTGACTTACTCTTGTTATTCATGTTGCTGGAGTTTTTCCATTGATTCCACCCCATGATTATTTCACACTGTTTGACTATATGAGCAGATAAGGTGAAGTTGGGTTGGGGGCTCCAGGAGTAGTGATTAACCAGCCCTTGCCCAAGAGCTGGGACTAGTATCTATAACTTTTCCTCTAGAGCTTTGCCAAGGACCCAAATAGTACTATGGCCTGAGAAACTCAGAACCTACTTGGTGTTTGGGGCTAAGTGGCTCTGTCTTGTTTTCAGCTGGGTCTCTGTCCTACCCTAGTGAATTAGTTACTCTGGGTTGAAGGCTCAGCAGTGGAGAAATATCAGCAATTAAGTCAACCTGCTCCTCATGGACAACAACCAGAAAAGGAAAATCAAACCTTCCTACAACCACACACCCAGAGTATCACTTTGGATAGTACTCAGGTGATTGACCCAGTTCAAGAGGTCCAAATCATTTGTCCCAGTCGGCACTAATCTTAGGTGGGAGAGTTCAAAATGTCTCCAGCAACTAGATAACCCAGGGTCTGCTGGCATCTCAAGTATGACTTGGTCCCCTTGAGGGGTCCATGAGGTCAGAAGGGCCCACCCAGCAAATGAATTAGTCTTGGAAGGTTGATTCCTCCCTCCCCATCTTGCCCATCTGTCACACCCAGTCATTGGTAACTCCACAAGGCTGTGACCCAATGAGCAGATGCTCCAGAGGTTTACATCTGCCTGAGTCACAGGGAGGTCTATGTCACCTCAGCCAGGCCACTGCTCTGTGCCACTATCCAGCAGGGGAAGCTGAGGCCTGACAACATCGGGTGCTTAATGGAGGGTGGGGCAGTTCACTCAGTTCCATCCCTGCCCCTGATTGATATTGCTGACAGAACAGAACAACTTCTGTGCCACTGCCCAGAGCTGGTGTGTCTGTCTCGGCTGCAGTCTGTGTTGGGGAGGGTGTCGCTAGAGCTTACAATCAGCTTTCAGTTTCTGCCTCTTCCCACCTACCTTTGTCTCAGCTATGGTTCCCTGAGGGCCATGTGCATCTTAGGCTCACAAAAGCAGTCCTCTGGCTCAGCTCTGCCTTGGGAGTATGCCATCTCTGCACACGCATCTTCTATTCTCTGTCTCCGCTGCACCCACCCAGGGAGATACTGCCTCAGGCATACCCTTTACTCACGGGGCCTGAATTTCTGTCCCAGATCTGTTCTGCCAATGGCGACCAGGTTCCTCAGGTTCCCTAGAGAGACAGGGAGTGTCTCTCCAAAATATCCCCAAGGGTGTGAGCCCTATTGTTCTCGCCACTGCTGCTGCTGCACTGTGCCTGGGGGCATCGCCTCTTCCTTTCCTGTATGGTTCCCTCTCAGTTGACCGTGTTCTCCTTACTTTGGTGCCACAGAATCAGCACAGACTAGCAACTGCCAATGCCCTGTCCACACCTCTCAAGAAAATACCCAATAATCTGGACTACATGGGGGACAGGCCTCCAGACCTCAGAGTGAGAGTGGAGGGAAGTGCTGGGAGTTCAGAATTGCAGGTAGAGAATATATACAATTTTATACAGTTTTATGCCTGGCGGGAGAGTGCCATGGCACATTTGTAAGTCCTCTCTAGAGAAGGATTTCAGTTTTTAGAGGGTCTGTTCCATGGGATAAAATAGGAGGGGATCTGAACTCTGCTTGCTTGTTTGTATAGAGTATACTGTGAGCCATTCTCATGGTGGAGGGGACTCCCGTCCACTTGGTGATGGATTTTGTACCTATTGTTTGTTTCCTTGGGGTCGCAGCTCACCTCAGCAGGGTTGATGTGCGTTCTTCAACCTTCTCCCTTGGCTCAGCTCTAAACCATCAGCTTACTTGCTAAACTTCTGTTCTTTAACTCTCCTTCTGAATGGCAGCCTCTGTGGAAAACTGGCTCCAGTAGGCCATCTTGCCTCTGCCCTCCTTAATTGACTTTTGAAATAGAAAAACCAATTTTAGAAATACCCTCTGTTTCAACTATCAGTTGCTTTGATTTTACTGAATTTAATTCTGATATCAATAAATCTAATAGAAATGACTGAAGTAAAATTCTAATTATAGTGCAACTATTACATTAGATAAATTACCCTTGTCAGCCCATGAAGGTGACATTCTGAACAAAGGACATCAGGGTGAGAGAGGTGTGTGATACACCCTCTGTGAATAACAGTATCACTCCATTAAAGGGACTCTTTTCTAGGAAGTTTGTGACTCTTCCTGTAGATTAAAACATTAATTTTGAAGAAGTCTCCATTTTTCAATAGGCTATACATGCTACTGGAATTTTTATATAAAACTTTGTTTTTAAAATACTATTTCAGAATAGTTTTTTTTTTCTTCTCCAAGAGCTAAAGACAACTAGAAAAACTGTCAATAAGTAATCTGTTGATCTTATAATGACAGTAAAATAGTTGAACAGGAAGCAATTAGCACAGTTATATTTACAGAACTAATAAATTAATGTTCTTCATTTGGGCATTGTTATGTAGTCAAGATTTGATAGTATAGCTTAAAAATATACTAATGTATTCTTAAAGAAAATGCACTGGGGCAGTGCCTGTGCCTCAAGGAGTAGGGTGCTGGCCCCATATACCAGGGGTGGTGGGTTCAAGCCTGGCCCTGGCCAAAACTGCAAAAAAAAGGAAAAAGAAAAAGAAAGAAAAAAAAAAGGAAAATGCACTGGGCTCCTTCCCTTTCCTCATTTCACCTAAATAACAGCAAAGAGATTTGGAAACAACCAGTAATAAAATGCGAGAAATAGTAACAGAGGTAAGCTTATTTGTGAAAGAACTTTAAATCACATATTTTAAAAAATAAATACTATTTCTACATGTAATATTGCTTCAGTGGTACTTTATCAAAGCCAAGATTGCATAACAAATGAGTTGAAATGGAAGATTAATCTTGCATGCAAAATAGAGACAAAAAAAAAGGAAAGAAAGAAAAAGAACATTGGTTCCAATGCTTTCAGATAGTATGTAACTGTTCATTCATCATCGGAGAGAAAATATTTAATCAGTCTCGAACTGATGCACACATACTTTATCAAGTTTAGTGACTTTCAGAGTGTCAGTTTGTAAAGTGTTTATCCGAGGAATGGACTTCTGGCACATGGATAAAATGAAAAGTGAAATGTTTAGTTCATAATAGGCATATTTTCCAGAATCTTTCTGAGTAACTATCTGGAGATGAATAGAAAGACTACAGGTCTGTGTTTATCTGGCTTACGCTGGCCGACCAGGCAGGCTCCAGCCTGGTATTAAAACTGAAGTGACATGGAATGTCTTTGCAAAAGTCCCAAACAATGACATCATTCCCTTAACAATATTGATAATGTAAAACAAAGTCAGGAGGATGTCTGTTATTTCCCAATTTGGATTTCTTAGTTAACTCCTTCTGATCCTGCCAGAAGATTTACTGTCTGGGGGCCCCTTACGGTAAGGCTGCATCAGTAGAAAGCTGTGATTCCACACCTTTTACATGTAGCACTTTTCTTTGTGCAAATGGGTATTCTTCTGTGGCTCCAGTATCTCAATTTTTATGAGATCCATTGACTTTCAACAGTGTGGAAATCTGTGACACCCTTTGCAGATTTTCTGGCTTTTGACAGTTAGGAAAAGAGTATTCTGAGGTGTAGTCTTTCCTGAAATGGTTTTGTTTGTTAGCTTGAGTGCATTTAGAGCAAAAGGACTTTAGGACTTTCTGCTTTAGAAAGTTTTAATATGTATCCTTACAGATTATGTTGATAATTACAAGGGAAACATCAAAGAATTTCTGCCCTTTTGAAAAGTTTTGTGGCAAAAATTACTTTGTTGTATAAATCTGAGAAGATCTTTTCCACCCCAATATTTAAAAATACATTTTGGCCTAGAGTAGAATAAACTGTCTCCAGAAGCTACAGTCTTCTCCCAGTTAATAGAGGTTAGAACTCCTAAACTTTTGTCCCCTAAAAACTAAAAGAGTAGTAAAATCACTATAAGTTTGCGGGGATTCTTAATCACTGTGTTCTTGAAATGTACATGGAGTAGCGGGTAGAGAGAATGCGAAGAAGGTAATGCAATAAAGAAAAGATGTGCTATTTTGTCTGCTGTTTTGTGTTTTTAAAAAATAGAAGGTATAAAAGTAAGGGTTAGTAATTGAGGCTATCCAGGTGTATTTAACTGTAGTAACATAATTCAGATTCATTAGGATTATATACAGCTGGAGGAAGAACACTTTAAGCATGGTGGATACTCCAGAAAAACAACTTAAAGGAATGAATGTAGTCTAAGATCACTATTAAAGGAAGGAAAAGATTTTTTTTTTTGGGGGGGGGGAAAGAGAATGAAAACATTCATGAAACAGATATAGGTGATTTTATCTCTGTACATGTTTTATGAGGCAATTGGAACTCAGCCTCAAAAGATTGTCCTCAGAAGGTCTGGTGTGGTTATAAGTAACAAAGTACCACATGAAATTATTTTCCAAAAGGCTTTTTTTTTTTTTCAAAGGCCTCCAGAATCCAAAGCAAAGGTTCTCAGCCAGGGGTTTGGAGTTGGGTGTAGAATGAGGCAGAGCCAAGCGCACTATCCCCACCATGGCAAAGTGTGGACTGTGTAATGCGATGGTTAGGATCCAGCTCTGAGGAACTATCTGGAATTCAAATCCTGGTTTTACACCCCTCTCTCCTTTTTACTTTAAAAAAGTTATTGAAACTCTCTGTACCCTCATTTTCTCATTTCTAAAATAAGGATGATAGAACTGTACCTGGCACAGAACAAGCACAGTATAATTACATGGTATCATTTGAATTTGGTGTTTACCATAGGGACCTGCCACTAGTGACTCAAGTCTGAATTTTTCTGTTGGGTATTATTGCAGATTCTCAAAATGGTGACTATGGTTGGCTCCTATCCAGGCAACACAAGCTCATGAAGGGCACCAGTGACCTCAGACATGGCTATGAGTGAGGCAGATTTTCTAAAGTCAATGTAAGGGAAATAAAAATGGCACATTGATTTCCTGGAAGGAAGGGAAGGGCTAATGGAGCAATATGGCTTCCAGATGCAGCCATCTTGAAGAGAGATCATTTTGTATGTACTGAGTGACTTTTTATAAGCTGAATTGTTTTCATTGTGAGAAAACAATATCTTTTTATATCTTGAAACTCTTATATTACTTCATGTTTCTTAGCCATCTTTTACATGTCTCAGATATGGATACACTTTAGAAGTATGACAAAGAATATTTTTGGATCCATTTGCTCACTATTTGTCTTGAGAGGCAGAGTTGTTATGGACTTGGAGTTGTAGAAATTACAGCTACCCTTAACTTATGATTGACTAATCGGGGTTGGAGGAGGAAGGGACTGCTTCGTTCCAGCACAGCTGAAGCCATGCATCTATAGAGAGGGTAATGGAGGAAGACAGCAATGACGTGTAGGTCCATAGCCGTTGATTAATTTTCCAGCTCTAGTTTCCCTCATTTGTTGTGAGAATTTAATATGATCCCGTAAATATTTTATTTAACACAGTAATTCAACATGTAATAAGTATACAATAAATGCATACTGTTTTTCCCTAAAAAGGTATGCATCTTTCTACTTTTCAACAGTAGTATTTTTCAGAGTTCCAAGGTTTTCCACAGCTCTCCTGCCTTCTCCACCAAACAGCATCAGCCCTTCTGGGTAAGACCCGGGTCACACTCCCACTTCTGGTCACCGAGTCTCCGAAAGAGAAACATTAGCATATTTGCAATGAAAATAGGTTTTAATCCCTCTGGTAATACTGTGGCATAGAAACTTGCATCTAGACTGATTTTTGACAGAGAAAGGTTATTACTGGCACATAAAACCCTCGATTAACATGAATAGATGTAGATTTTGCATGCTGCTTCTAGAAAATTGCCAAACCCTATTGTATATTAGTTAACCGACTAAAACAGTGCCAACGTGAGTGGGGGATATTTTTAAATGTTATGAAAATATATTCTTACAAAATAATTCATAAAGACCTTTTTTTGTAGTTTTTGTTTGCCATCTTAACATTGTTAGTAATAAATCATGAATTTAGAAATATCAAAATTACTTGATTTGAGGGGGATTGTAATTAAGTTAAAGAGACAGGGAATATTTGACATAGTTTTCAACGTTGGTCTAGGAAATGGATGAAAAACTAGGCCAAAGATGCTTGAATTACTCAGAGTCCAAGAATCTACCGGAACAGAGAATGAAAAGGCATGAAGAACAAAAGAGATTAGATAGTTTGAATTAAAAGTAACAAGAGGCTAGGGGGATTAGAGAACCCAAATAAGACATCTCAATAGCTACTCCCCTTCCCTTTGTTTTGTTCTAGTATGTTATAAGTGAATTATAAAATAAATCTCATATCCCAAGTTCTTCTTTTGTCACCTGGAACTTTACTATTTTAAAGATGATTTTCATTTCAAGCATTCAGTGACAGTTGAAAGGAAAGAGCATAGTTGAATATTGGTATTCAACCAATATTTAGGAATTATAGGTAATTGGTAGTCATTTATTTAGAGAACTTAAACTATAGATCCATTAAAAATAACAACCATAAAATTATTCTTATAAACTCAAATTATACTCAAAGCCCAGGTATAACCAAAGAAAAAATAAAATAAAACTCAGATTCTTGTGCTTCTCTTGAAAGCTCTTAGATTCTTCAATGATGTCTTAGGAAAAACACAGTGCTTAGAGGTTGACATACATATTTTTAAAATCCGTGCTAAGGGGCTTTAATTCCTATCCTTATTTATGAATATAAAATGTTGGTGTCATTTTTTTTAAACTTGTGCAACTTATCTTTTCATTCCCCCTTTTGTCATATCCCATATGTTCCTGGTTAAATAAGGATAAATTAAGATAATATTTCAAACCTCTCAACTTTATTTGAAATATGCATTTTATCAACTCTGCTATTTAAGTGGCTAAGCCACATTCTGAAATGTGAGGTGATAGAATTTCATCTTCATTTTTTAAAGTCATGTCTATAATAAGGGAATGTATTTGCATAGGACATTTTACAACTTCATAGTGTTAAAAGTACTTTTCATAAATAATACTATAGAAAATTTGAAATTCTGTTTCAATAAATTATAAGATTTAATATAAATACTTGGAGGGCATCTCTTTTCTGTCCTTTCTAATAACATATACATGTGCAGTTATTTAGCATTGCAATATTTATGTATACCCCATAAATTACACTGTATTATATGCTTAGATAATAAGGAAAATAAATAACAAGACGTTAAATAGTAATAAATGACTTTATTGGTTTGCTAAATCTACACTAATGTTGTTATGTTGAGTTGGACAAAGGCATTTTTTAATATCTTATTATGTATTTCAGGGTCAAAATGTACCATAAGTGAAAAATGAGTACCTTTTACATAAAAGATTCTCTTATGTAATTTTTATGTAAAATAATTTAAAAATAAGTGACTATAAATAATTACTCACTTAAATACTATTTTGACCAAAAAAAAATCAAATTTTAAAAGAAAATTAAATGTTGAAATCCAGAACCTGACTGCTTATTACAACTGTAATGCTTAATATTTGATGCAGAATAAATTCAACAAGGTTGTTTATCAGACTTACAGCACAGGTAAAATATGGAATATTTATCTACAAGGTAGCAGTATATAAATTAGGGAAATAATGACTTAGTAGTTAGATGATACCAAAAAAAAAGTGTTAAAAGTCACTAGCATGTTTTCTTTGACAACTTTTCAATTCCATCTTCAGACACTGGTTTTCAAGATGAGAAGCAAAATGCTTTTGGCAAGGTTTTCTGTTTAAAATTCCTCAGTTGGTAAATCCATGGCAGCCAATGACAGCAGCAAAATTAAGACAGTTGAAATAACTGAACCAGAGTTTTAAAATTCCAGAAGGAACCTGGTTTCTTGTACCTTCAATGAATCCCCAACAACAACAAAAAAAAAAAAAATTCCAGAAGGACAAAATCAACCTTAGGATAATGAAATGCTGTTAGAAATGGATCTAGATTTCTGGACTTTTACGTCGGGTCCTCAGCCAAATACATTTCAAAGGAATTAAGGAAATAAATGTTAAAATTGAAACTTTAACTAGAGCGAGATACTAGGAAATTTCATACGATTTAGAATGGAGCACCCATCCAGTATCACAGCCACAGAATATGAGTGCTTATTTCTGTTTCTGTCTCTTATTTGAGTCGTTCATCATCTACTGATCTTTCAAGTAACCTGTTGCAGAGGAAGCACAGTAGTCCAGTTAGTTTGGGAGAAGTTTTCCAAGTTGACTGTTACCCTCCTATTTTTCTACTCGTATGTTGCCTCTCCGGTTCATTTCACTTTTTATTAATCTTTGTTTTGCTCAAAGTTACAAGTGTAGACATAGTTGAAAAACCACAGGCATATAGTAAAAACAGCAGCCATCTGACCCACCCATCCCATTTTCTCTTATATTTCTCTCATTTATTTCCACGAATATTTTCCACATTTTTCAGTAATGTACTTGAACTTCTATTTCATTTATTAATTTAGCCATTATCTGTTAACTTATGATAACAATAGATATGCTTTTAACTCACTGTTTCTTTGTCCCTATCCTATTTCTTCTTCTCCAATCTCCTAACGTATTTGTGTCATAATTTTTAGTTAGGAAGGTTGTCCAGGAGAAATACAATATAAATATTTGGTATAACATCTTCAGACATGCAGATTCTTAAAATTTTATTCTTTCCTCACACTTAATTGATCGTTTGTGTAGATGGATAATCCTATTTGAAAATTATTTTCTTTGAGATAATTGAAGGAATTACTTCACTATCATCTTCAGGTTTTCAGAGTTGCTTTATTATTTTTTTTTTTTTTTGCAATTTTTGGCCAAGGCTGGGTTTGAACCTGCCACCTCCAGCATAAGGGCTGGCACCCTTCTCCTTTGAGCCATAGGCGCCGCCAGAGTTGCTTTTGTGAGGGCTAACAGTGTTCTGAGTGGCATCCTTGTGTTGGACCTTTTTTTGTCCTCTTAGAAGCACTTAGCATTCCCTTTACTGTTAGCTGGGAACACACACATTGTGCACCTTTTTATTTATTATGCTGGGAAGCGTTTTCTGTTTGGAGTCTTCTATTCTGCGATCGTTCTCAAATGATCCTCCAGTAGTGTTTCTAAAATTGAAATGAGGATAAGTTACGAAGTTAGGAATGTGTGTGTATAAGCCAAAGGTAGAAATGCTGAGCATTTCTTTCAGTAGGTACAAGTAGAAGAAGAGGGGTCAGACTTGGAAGGAGTCGTACTTAGGAAGACAAGCACGCTTCTCAGCAAGGAAGGGTTGGCTGAAGGTTCATCAGAGTAGGGTAAGAACTGGAGCACTTCCTAGGCAGAATTATTTTAATGGCCAGTGCCAGTACGTTGGCCAGCTCATCATGAAATGTTGTAGTTTATTAGCAACTTGGCCTCTGAGATATGTCAGCCTTGACTGGCTTAGGAATGGTTAACAGAGATCCTAACTTGCATTTATGGGGAGAAGGGCATGTTTCCTCTGGGTCAGAAAGAACAGGAGAATATGTGATTGAAGAAATATGGGTGGTGGTGCCTGTGGCTCAGTGAGTAGGGCACCGGCCCCATAAATGAAGGGTGCCAGGTTTGAACCCGGCCAAACTGCAACAACAACACCAAAAAATATATATATATATCCAGGTGTTGTGGTGGACACTTGTAGTCCCAGCTACTTGGGGGCCTGAGGCAAGAGAATTGCCTAAGCCCAAGAGCTGGAGGTTGCTGTGAGCTATGACACCACAGCACTCTACCGAGGGCGACAAAGTAAAACTCTGTCTCTAAAAAAGAGTGATCTGTTTTTTGAAATTATCTTTTATTTCTATTTATAAATATTGTCTATGTTTTGAAAAAACATAAAAAAGAAGATGTTAATGGATGACTCCATACTGAACCTCAGAGTCAAAGCATTCTATGATAGACATACTCTTATCTGACAATGTGAATGTTACTTTTTTGCATTATTATTATTATTGTCGTTCAATAATTTAAAAAAAAGAAATATAGGAGGATGTTTTCGGGGACAACAGAATACAGGCCTATCCAGGTTACCCAGTGATTTATATTACCTAATGGTGTCTCATTGGTAACCTTTTTTTTTGATGTTCAGAAATCATGGGAGAAAGGCTCTGTATAGTTGGACTAGAAACAGAATAGTTTTACTTTGTAACAAACTATATTCACATCCTCAAAAATGTTAGGCTGCCAAAGAATCCAATTCGCTTGCCAAAACTTCTGCGGCAGTGCTTGCTTTCCAACTCAACAGCTCCGTGTGGCTCCAGGCTCACTCTTATAAGAAAGGTATTCCACTCAGCATGGTGACGCTGTGCGGTGTTCACATACCAGGAATATCTTGCAAATACCATCGGGCTAGGCGAGCCAAGGTTTATCCAAGCACTGAAAGTACATTTTTAAAATGCCAAATATGATTTGATTGTTATTATTTTCCTTTTCCAGCCTCACATCTCTGAATTTAGCTCAGGGCCAAACATAGGTGTCTGTCAACTTGTTTACGATGAATCCTGTGAAAGCGTGCTTTGTCATGGTTCCACCTGTTACTGTCTTGGAAGCCAAAGTTGTGCCTCCTATGCTTGTTGTGTCCCTGTCTAAAATGAGGGGTGGAAGGGATTTGGGAGACATTAACCAGGAGGTTCTCACAGTATTCTTAGGATGAGCAAGTAAGGTAACTCTGAGTGCCCATTTTGCAGATGAGGAAATGAAGAGAGAGAATTTTGCTTCTGTTAAATTACTTCACCAGCCTCGAGGAGTGAGGTAGCATAAAGCGAAGAATGGAATTGAGACCTTCTTAAAAGTTGAGTGGTATACGAGTACTAGTCTGTTGTGCAGTCCTGGGATTCAATTATGAAATTTTAAACTCAAAGTGAATGAAATACTGGTATTTGTAGGGATGTTTTGCTTCTATCTAATTCTGCCTGTCCCTTATTTGTTATCATGGTCTTACCCTTCCTACTTCCAAATAACCATGTAAAGATAAAACTATCTATGTGTTAAAATACTTTGTTAATTGTACAGCAGCACATAAATATGAGATATTTATCCTGATATTATTTACAAATAAGTATATGTGGTTTTTTTACTTTTAATTATGTTGGTGAAAATTTAAATAGAAATAATAAAAAGGTATTGATGAGCTCAAAAAAAGCCTACTCTTTGGACTCTGGTTTGGGAAGGCTTTTCATCTGAAAGTGGAGCCCACCTAGGGTGGTGAATAGTTTTAAGACCAGTAGGAAGTCTGGAGAACTTAGTTATCTAGTACAGATCTACACATCTTTCTGAAAAGTACATCTAAAAATAAATATCTGGCATTAGAAACGCAATCGTCTGCCTGAGAAAGAGCTTCAATATTGATGCAGCATAGCAGAATTTATATGGCATTGACCTCCGAGCACCCAGTTCTGAAACAATGACTTAGAAAACAGTTTTCACACTGTACCCCATGACTGAATTATTGTACACAGGTATGATTTAATAAAAAAGAAAAGATAAAAAAAATAAATAAATGAATAGATGCATAAATAAATAAATAAAGATTTAAAAAGAAAACAAACACATCTGAGCATTTTCTTCTTAATCAATCAACATGTGTTGAAGTTATTCCTG
>CAUYRH010101275.1:0-32015 GCA_963574655.1 Perodicticus potto | reverse complement strand
AAAGGGGTTGGGCGCGGGCCCCATATGCCAGAGGTGGGGGGTTCAAACCCAGCGCCATTCAAAAACTGCAAAAAAAAAAAAAAAAAAAAAAAAAAAGTAAAAAGTAAAAAAAAATAAAGAAAAAGAAAATTTCAGTGATTTTTTTTTTTTTTTAGAAAATTAGCAAGTTATATTTTTGGAGTTTCCCCCCCACCTTTTTATGTAATTGGCACCATATTGCATATATAATTTGTAGCTTGTACAGCACTGTTTAAAAAAAATTCTAAACCCTATCTATGTTGCATTTAAGTGTGTAAATTCCACTTTTGTTTCATGCTTAAAGGCAGTGATTTAGAAGTAAAAGCTTTCAACAGATACCTGCACTTAACAGCAAAGCACGTATCTTAATCTCTGCAGCGTTCTGAATCAGCGCCTGCAGTTTCTTAAAAGGAATCTGTCTCTGAGATGATGATTATTATAGGTCTGCCCCAAACTAGGCAGACCACATGCTTCCATGCATCAAGCACATAATTAAGGCAAAAATATGTCGCCCTTTGCCCTAACAAATTAAATACAGTGCATCTTTTGCCTACATAATTCATGTTATGTATTTATGTATATAAGGATATGCCAAGTGTCAGAGCTATATATTCTTTAGCTTTTTAAAAACTTCCTTCAGCCAGTCATGTGCTGGGCGAAGTGTTCCTCATCCTTCTGCTTGGGCTTGCCCAGCGTGCCCAGAGCTGCCCGAGCCCCTCGCTGGACCTGTAGAGGCCCTCACGGTGTGAAGGTCAAGGGTTCTTTCTCCAGGTGCCACAGTAAAGTTTAGACCAGGCCCAGACTCCACGCATAACTAAATCTCTCTTCTTAGAAAATGAGATCACTCTTGTGCAAATGAGAAAGAGGATTTGAGGGTCAAAAGGAAGGAAGGTAGGGGTTGAACCCAGTGATTGGAGGCCTCTTTCTCCCTCCTTGGGACTCCACTGTCTTTCCACCTGGGCGGGCTGCTTGTGGAGCTGGTCTGGAGAAGGGGCCGTGAGGGGGAGGGTAAGGCCGCCGTGCACACTGGCAGACGGGGAGATAACTCTTCCACTGCTTTATATGAAACATCAAGGAACGGCCATATCTACCTCTGGTAGAACATTTCCTAGTTTGATCCTGCCCACGACATTTTCTATAGAACAGAATTTTGAAAATTTCATGTCATTAGCAAGAAACATAGTTTATGTTACAATAAAAATATCGCTCCAGACAGCTAAAGCAAGGAACCGAATGTCACTGGAGAATTGATACTGATGGTTCCACACGCCAGTTTCATGCAGCCACACAGTAGAGATGGGCAGAAAGATCATTTCTTGGGCCAACCGAAGCGGAGAGCTTTGTAAGAGGGGCTGTGTATACGAATAACTCAGATGACTTCTTAGGGCCGAGGAATGGACTTTAAAACCCCATGTAACAATGATAATGCCATTGCTCTCTAACACAAATAATAAAATCTGACCAAAACAGAACCTGGAAAATAAATCAAGGGGAAGGCTTGCGTAGCTTTGCATAAGGGAGAAAATGAATAATGGCACCTCTTTTGCTTGTTGTTCATACAATCAGGGGCAAGAACTTTGACTCATGTAGTGCTACAGCTTGTAAGAAGAGCCCCGATACTGTAGATAAATGGAGTCTATTTTTAAGGCTAGATAAATTCAGACTATTTTTATGGGCAGGGAAGAATTATTGCTGAAATGATTTTGATAAGATCCTTTTGATGCCATAAACTGAAATACTGAGAGCTGAACAATTTTTCACATGAGTGAGGTGGAGAGAAGAAAAGCCGCTATAAATTAGAGGAGACCGAGGGTATGTTTTTATTTGAGTATTGTGTTACTAAATTAAGCATTTTTTTCTTTAAAGAGACGTGGTTTCTCCTGCTTTTTGTGCTATTATGTTCATGTATTTTATTCTGCATACATATATATGCATTGAAACTTTGCATCCATGACCATGAACTTTTAATACAGTCCAAAGGGGTCGTGACCCACAGGTTGAGAACCTCTGCTCTATATGACACCCTTCTCCTTCCTCTTTCCCTCTCTTCCTCTTCTTCTTTTGTTTTGAGCCAAGGTCTTTTTCTGTATTCCAGGCTGGAGTACAATGGCGTGATCATAGCTCGCTGTAACCGGGAACTCCTGGGCTCAAGCCCTCTGCCTCAGCCTTCCGAGGAACTGTGGGAGTCCAGGTGTGTGCCACCACGCTCCACTAATAGTTGAAAGTATTTTTATAGAGACAAGTCTCACTGTGTTGCCCAGGCTGAACTTGAGCTCCGGGCCTTAAGCGATCTTCCTTCCTGGGCCTCCGAAAGCCAGGCATGAGCCCTGGTGCCTGGAATTTTATTGCTCTTTTAAGAGTCAGTATTCATTAGGTTTCCCTGGATGTTATGTGCCGTTTATTCGTTCCTGCGTTGCTGTGTTTATATCTGGGGTAATTTTTCTGCTCTGTGAACTTCCTTAGGATTTCTTTTATCACAGGCTTATTGACAGTTTTGTGAGTATTTGTATGAAAACATCTGTCTTTTTCCTTGTCTACACATGGCATTGGCAGTTGGTGCCCCGCGACCCCCAGCAATTCTGGCTTCCATTATTTCTCTTTGAAAGGTCAACTGTAAGTCTTACTGTTTTCATTTGGAGGTGCTGTTTTCCCTTTCTTGATCCTATTTGGGGTTTGTAGAGTGTCTTGAAGCTGTGGCGTGATCTTCTTCATGCGTTTTGGAAAATTATTGGTCAGTTTATCTTCAAACATTGCTTCTGCCTCATTTTCTCTCTTCCTTTGTTTTCAGATTCCAGTTTTATGCATTTTGTTCCTGTTCTCTATGTCTCTTACATTCTTTTTAATATTTTTATTCCTTTTTTTCCTTCTAGGATTTCAATTTGGGTGTTTCCCACTGACCTTTCTTCCAGTTCACAGATCTTCCCTTTTCCTTGGTCTAGTCAGCTTGGAAGCTCATCTATTGATTTCTTAAATTTTCAGTTATTTCTTAATAATAGGATTTGCGTTTGATTCTTTTTCCAGATTCAAATTCTCTTGTGATAGTCTTCCTCTAGATTTGTTTCCAATGCCTTTTTTCCTCTACTTCTTCAGATGTTTGGTCTTATTTTCTGCCATGTGAGACATCACTGCCACCAGCCCTAACCCCAGCAGCCACTACTCTGTTCTCTGGCTCTACATTTTGTCATTTTGAGAATGTTATGTAAATAGAATGATACGGTATATGATCTTTGCGATCGCCATTAATAGACTTTCCATGCTACTAATGTACTATGTTCTGTTTAAGTAACAGAGGTGGCAGGACATTTTTGTTGGCAGGACAGTTTTTGATTATTGTAATTAAAACTGTGGCAAATAATCTTATACAGACATTTATGTATCTGGGATAAATCCCTAAGAACCCTGTTTTGTGGGTAAATATATGTTTTGTTTTTAAAGAACTGCCGAACTGTTTTCCAGAGTGGCTGCCTTATTTCATGTCACTGCCAGCAATGCACTTTCTCCACATCCTTGCCAGCATTTGGTATTACTACTATTTTTAAGTTTTAGCTATTCTGCTACGTTTGTAGTGATAGCTAATCAAGGTATTAATTTATATTTCCCTAGTAGTTAGTAATGTTGAACATCTTTTTTTTTCTTATTAAATCATAGCTGTGTACATTAATGTAATCATGGGGTACAATGTGCTGGTTTTATATACAATTTGAAATATTTTCATCGAACTGGTTAACATAGCCTTCATGGCAATTTCTTACTTATTGTGTTCTTTCATTTATATTCAACATTTAGTAAGTTTCACCTGTACTTAGTAAGTTTCATCAGTGTAAATCTTTTTAGTCAAATATCTCTTAGGTTTTTTGCCCATCTTCTAAATACATTTTTCTTTTTTTTTGCTGTTGGCTGGAAAATTCTTTACCCGTTTTAGACATAGGAGTCCTTTGTCAGATGTGTAGTTTGCAAATGCTTTTCTTCCCGGTATGTAACTTGTCTTTTTTTCTCTCTTAAGAGAATGTTTTGTGAAACACAAGTTTTAAATTTTGATGTAGTATAATTTATTGATAATTTCCTTTTATGCGTTGTGCTTCTGATACCACGCCTAAGAATTCTTCACTAAGCCCTTGGTCTTCAATATTTTCTCCTGCCCTTTATTCTCAATGTTTTATAGCTTTATGTTTCCCGTTTCTGATCTAGTTTAATTTTTATATAACATGGGAGACTTAGGCAGAGACTTTGTCTTGCCTATCAGTCTCCAAATATACTAGCGGCATTTGCTGGAAAGACCACCATTCCTGCATTGGCTTTTGTACTTTGGTAAACATTCCTTTGGCTGAATGGATGCCGGGCTGTTTCTGGGTTCTCTATGCTGTGTCTGTCTGTGAGGTCCAGCTGGATATTCTCTGCTTCCCTGGTTCCCAAGTGTCAAGAATCAGTATTGGTTTTGAGTGGAGCTGATGTTGGAGTGGATTTGCAAATATAAAGCAATCACATATATACACATTTATTGCATGAGAAAAGTAAAGTACAGTGAGAATAGGTTGGTCCATGGAAGTCTGAGCACATACTGTCTTCTAATAGGCTCACTAGTGTGTCCCGCCTTTCCCTTGCTAGGATTGGCTGTGTTTCCTGCCCTTTGGAGTGATTGACAGGTGAAGGTTAACTCAGACTCCTCATTATGCATGTAATGCAGAGCCACAAGGTAGAAATCTGTAATGTTAATCCTATGGGAATGAGCCCCAGGTCAGTTTAAGGTCACTGGGGTTCCTGCCATGTGTCCCAGGAGAAGTCCCTAGCCACCGTTTTGCTCCCTAGCTGCATTTGGTTCTCATTGTCACACTTAACCACTTCCTGGCCACCGCTTTCCTTCCGCCCCACCTGTTTGTCTACCAGGACCACACAGTTTTGAGTCGGGTACCTGTATACCTCTTGAAATTGAGTGGAGTGTTCTTTCCCATTTTATTCCTCTTTTTCGTAGTTATCTTACAGTTGCCTTTGTCTTTCCATACAGATTTTAAAATATGCTTGTCTCAATCTAAAAAAAAAAAAGAAAAAATTCAAGCTGGGCTCAGTGGCTCCCGCCTGTAATCCTAGCACTTTGTGAGGCCTAGGCAGGTAGAGAGCCAGATGTCAGGTGTTGGAGACCAGCCTGAACAAGAGCGAGACCCTGTGTCTAAAAAAATAGCCAGGAGTTGTGGTGGGCACCTGTAGTCCCAGCTACTCGGGAGGCCGAGGCAGGAGAATCATTTGAGCCCAAGAGTTGGAGGTTGCTGTGAGTTGTGACGCCACGGAACTCTACCCAGGGCGACAAAGTAAGACTCTGTCTCAAGAAAAAATTCATTAGGATCTTGATAAGAATCGCAGTAAACCTGTATGTTAATTTGGGGGTGAATTGGCATCTTGGTTATATTAAGTCATCCAGGCCACAGACTCTGTAGCAGGTGCTTTGGATATGGCTTACTGTGCACTCAACTCTATTCTGTTAACAACTTGTGCTTTATTCCTGGCATCCTGTTCCCTAATTTCCTTTAGATGAGTTTTTCTTTTTAACCTGCAAACATGTTAATGTCGCATCCTTTCTCCTTGGTAATGACAATGGACCTTTAGTGCATTGTGCTATATATAATAGAGTTTGTGGTATAATTAATGATGCCATAACAGGTAAGTCACTAATAAATTCAACACTGCATATCTAGATTTATCCAAAACTTTGGATTTTTATTTGGCTAAGAACTATACCTATATTTAGAAGTCTTCACCTTCTCATGGTGTCAATCTCAGTCCATAGATGGCATTAATACTTGGCTTTCTTTCTAGAGCTGTTTTTCACAGAGAAACAAAGTTGCATTAAAGCCACACTGAGCGCAGAGACTGGGTTGGTTTCACTTACCAATAGGCAAATTCATGCCTGGTAAAAATAATAGTTTTAGGTCATGAATCTTCAGCTTGGTTCAAGAACAGTTGAAATGTCTATGTTGCACATACATGGTGGAAACATTTATTATGGTAGATCTGATCCTGGGGGCTGCCCTTGCCGCTGTGGCCGTTTGTGTGAACTCATTCTCTCTTTCAGTCTGCACTTGACCTTGACATTGGTGGGTAGATATTCTCTATTTTGGGAATTAAAAAAAATTCCCATTTATTCATTTAGTTTCACATACCCTGTATGTGACTTCTTTAGGGATTTAACAATTTTAATATCATCTGTAGCTGCCAAAAATCCTTGACTTTTGCACTAATGGGAATGGGTTTGGGTATGAAAATTTCTCTAGGTTCGGCGCCTGTGGCTCAACGGGCTAAGGCGCCAGCCACGGACACCTGAGCTGGCGGGTTCGAATCCAGCCTGGGCCCGCCAAACAACGACGGCTGCAACCAAAAAATGGCTGGGCATTGTGGCGGGCGCCTGTAGTCCCAGCTACTTGGGAGGTGGAGGCAGGAGACTCGCTTGAGCCCAGGAATTGGAGATTGCTGTGAGCTGTGATGCCACGGCACTCTATCCAGGGTGACAGCTTACGGCTGTTTCAAAAAAAAAAAAAAAAAAAAAAGAAAAGAAAATTTCTCTAAGAAAGTCCCTACTCCAGGAATTGTCAACCGGTGTGCTGTGAGAGGGTCACAGGTGTGCCATGAACATTTTTAGAGACCATTCACTAAATTATTTTCAAAAAGAAATTCACAGCCCAAGTGTATTCTTATTTTGATCAGCATAATTTAAGTGTGCCATGGAAGTTTAACTATAGGTTCAAGTGTGCCATGAGAAAATGTTGAAAAACACTGCCCTCCTCTGTTACGACTGAAGCAAATATGTAAATTAATTCTCATTCACCACAATTCAGTTTTACTTTGAGGTTTAAGTGGTTTCACTGCCTTTATTTTCTGGTTTTTGATGTATAAAACGAATTTCTCTTACTGTTTTTAGATCTCTCTGTCCCATGGCCTTTAAGTGACATTTTCTTCCAAACGTGCCCCTAGGTAAGCTACTTGAGAAAAATATATACAGTGGCGACGTTGTACTGGGGTCAAATTTCCCGTGTTTCTTAACATTTGACATAATTGTAGCAACTCCCGGAGAACCCCCTTTTTTCAGAAAAGAGGTTATCAAAGGAAGAGAAGTCTAATGATGGGTGGAGGAAAATAGTTCATTAGGACATTATGAACTTTTGAGCTGCTAATTTTTAAAAAATAGGATTGAAATCGGTTCTTCTCGGGTTATTCTATAGGAGTGTTGATGAATATATTCTAGGCCCGGGAAAAGTCTGTGTAGTAAATGGAGCTTTAATGCCATTTACTGATAATCTGGCTGTATTTTGTGATGATAAGGGAAAGTGGGGAAGACTAAGAGGAGGTTTAGCGCCACAACTTAAAGGGAGAGATTTAAAAGGACCATTTAAAAATGTTTACTGATGGGCGGTGCCTGTGGCTCAAAGGATTAGGGCCCCGGCTTCATATGTTGGAGGTGGTGGGTTCAAATCTGGCCCTAGACAGAAACTGCAAAAAAAAAGATAAAAATGTTTACTGATACATAAATTGACTTCTTCAGGAATTTAATAATTTTAGTATAAGTAATACATTTCAAAATAGCAAAGCAAGTTGGACATTTATAGCTGGTACAATGAGTACGGAGAGGACTTTCATGCTGGAATTAATAATTAATGCCTGTCACCCAGATGACTAAAAGTAGTCCATGAAAATCAGGAATGTTTATATAACATTTAACTTAAGAGAGAAATAGTTCCCAAGGAAAATACTTGATGATTTTTTTTAAAGCAGTTAATGCTATGGGCTTTCACACGTTTTACAAACCTTAGTGAAATACTGAATTACTAGGACTGAACGATTTCCTTCAATAATTGGGTGAAGTCCTTTTTTACATTTTTTTCCTTCTAAACAGTATCAAGCAAGAGTTTGTCCTTTTTTTTTTACAGTTTTTGGCCGGGGCTGGGTTTGAACCCACCACCTCCAGTATATGGGGCCGGCGCCATCCTAGGAGTTTGTGCTTCTTTTTGCCTGATGTTTTATTTACAAAGTTATTTACTTCACCTTATTTTTCTTAGGCTATTTCTCAAAAAGTAGGTTTTACTTTATTGTTTTTCATTTTAATTCTGGTTTTCCTAAACATTGCATTTTATTGGGAAGTTTTTCTCAAAAACTTAATGTGTGAAGTGAAATGTACATGGGGTGTGCCTTGATGTCAGTAAACATTTTCCTTTATTCTTCTGGCTCTTATTTTTCAGTTCTCCCTTGCTCATCCTATTACCATAAAACTCCCCGTGTGGTCCAGTTCAGCTGTTGGGGGGTGGTTTGTTATACGTAGTTTGTGCTTGCCAATTCACCTTTCCATTTTTTATATATTTCTCTCGTGTGATGACTTGAAGCAGAATTGGCAACATACTCTGTTCATCCATCAGTCCTCAGCAAATCACCCTAGTGAGGTAGAAGCAGGAGGAGAGAGTCCTGGCCTGCCAGGATATTTATTAAGATTCAGGAGCAGAAAGCTGCCTCCCTGATAATGTTAATTTGGGGTGCAATGGTTTGATGCCAGAAGATGGTGCGGCTTTGGAGTTGTGGAAATTGCACTTCCCAGGGGTCACGTGGAGGCCGTCAGTGGATGGGCAGAGAAGATAAAAGAGAGAAAGGTGAGGGAAACCCTCCTAGCCAAGGAGCAGACAGCAGAAGACATGAGCTGGGTAGAGGAGCCAGGGTTTCTCAGGGTTTTTTATCAATGTGCCTACCAGCTGGGGGGCTGGACGCCCAAGGGAGGCTTTCTGGAATGTCAGTTTTCGAGCTGCTTTTTGTAAGCAAAAGAACGTATTTGGAGAATTGTATTTAATCTTTCAAAGAAAGGGTAAGTGTTTCGGCCTTTTCTTTCAGTGTATGTCAGAGCATTTTAACCTAGAAATATTTAAAAAATATTCACAGTTAGCCTAACTGGCGCTCCAGGAAGACGTGGCACATTTAAGCACATTGACCACGTGTCTTGTTTCTGCTTTCACCCCTCTACACGGGGGGCCTAAGTAGAGGACCTACGAAGAGCATCTCTGTAAAGAAAAGCTAAACCTGAATGTCATTTCAAGGAATTTGGGTTTTGCTCTGTACTCTTTGGTTGATGAGAGATTTAATAAACGTTCACTGAATGCCTGAGTTGTGCTTGGTGTTGAGAATACAAATAGGGCTCCTGCTTTGGGTGGGTCCTTACTTGGAGCAGGCAGGTCAGACTGTGTCAGGTGGACAGATCCAGCTATGGTAGGGAACATGGGCAGTGAGAGTAGGCCTGGCCAGAGGGCAGGACCGAGCACCAGGTGACTGCCCTGGTCTGTATTTGAAATAAGCGCTGTTTTCAGCCTTGCTGTCCAATACGGTAGCCACTGGCCACGTGTGGCTGTTAACCACTTGAAACGTGGCTCTTGCGAGTTGAGATGTGCTGTATGGGTAAGTCACACCAGATTTCCAAGACCCAGCATGGCAAAAGGAATGTAAAGTATGTCATTAATGATTTTTTTGATATTGATTACATATTGAGATGATAATATTTTGGACGTATTAGATTATACAAAATATATGGGTTAGAATTAAGTTCACCTTTTTATTGTTACCTTTTTTTAATGGGACTGCGAGAAGATGTAAACTTTTATGCGTGGCTTCCGTGGTGGTCCCTTGGACAGCACATAGTTGTGCTGGCTGTGGGGAGGGAAGGGACAGGATGGCGCCTTGGCAGGGGCACGTGGCACTGGCTGGGGACTCATGGAGGCTGCACTACACCACGGAAACTGAGGTTATTTGCATTCACCCAAAGTCACCTGCTTTTGCCTTTTTTTGCATAAACTGTTTCAAGTGTTCTGCCCTTGCCACAACCTCCCCAGATCAGACACGTGTGTGGTGTTATTTCACGATTAGTCACTTGCTGTGGGTAGAATGCACCTTATTGTGCCATGTCAGCTGGGACATGCATAAATCCAAGGCAGACCGTGAGTTTGGCCCTTTTTGCCCTGTGATAGGGTCTGGCCCGTGCGTGGACACCAAGGGTCAGGGGAGACCAGTCTGTCAGAGATGACCCAGGAGTTTTCACGTCCATGTGACTGGAACTATTGTTATATTATTAACAGGAAGAGGGACGTCCCTGTGAAGAGATGATTTGTGGGTTAGGATGATGAGCACTGGTTTTGATGATATGTAAGTAGAAAAATTAAATATGCACTTGGCATTGTGAGGCTGGAAGAGGGGTCAGGGCTGGTCCCACAGGTTTGGGATCCGTATTCATAGAGAGAGCAAAGTATGAGAATTGTTGGGGGGGGCCGAGACCCCAGCATTGAGCCCACTCAGAGTTAGGTTCTCTGCGTGGATGTCAGTGCTGGGAATTTAAAAATCTAAGGCTCTAAGCGAAAATTTGGAAAGCCTGTTTTCATTATTCTGCTCGTGCAAGATTTTCCACCTTTCTGGCCCCTCTGTTTTTTCCCCCCTACATTTAGAGGAGAAAAAATGTGAGAAGAAAGTTTGTGAGAAAGAAGGTTAGCAAAGGTTTGAGCCACAGACTTGATGTGACAGCATTTGCTTCGGTTGGGGTCCCCTGGTGTGGACATCCGCACTTCAGGGAGGGACAGATGGCTGAGCTCTATGAGAGGTCCCTCTCCTGCTTTATATGTGGAACGCACGTACACGCGTGTACTTACGTAAATCTGCCCCCTACACATGTGTGTATATAAATATGCTGGAATTTAGTTCTTAAATACAATTACAGCAATTTAGAAATTTCTCATGAATTTATGTTCAAGCTACATGTTACATATACGGTACATTCTCCTCCCCACCATCTTTATGTCCCACCCCGGGGGCAAATCCAGATCGAAAGATGGTTTTATTGGGTTTTCATCCAGAAACTCACACTTCCTGGAAGACTTCCCTGGTTTCTATGGGTAGGAGGCAGCCCTCTGAGGTCTAAAACTAGAAAGCCTTTACTTCTGAACAGCCTTCAGTTTCTGTGCCCTGCTGCCCCTGAACTCTTCCTTCCTTCTCTTCACCAGGCAGGACTTGGAGGTGACCTTGGAAAGCAGGTGCATTGGCCCCTTGATGAAGGGGAAAGCTGATGGCCTGAGACGACTGAACTTCTAATGGGGAGAAGGACTTGGGGCCAAAGACTTCTTTAATGGTGAAGCTTCTAGTCTTGGTGACACGCTGCTTGCAGAGGTCCTGGCCATGGGTCTTGGTTTTCTGTGATCAGGGGCTGATAAGCATTAACCAACTAAAATAGTTCCTGACACTACTGAGCAGTTACTAGCGGCCAGGTCCCGTTGTCAGCGGTTTTCGTGTGTTAACCCATTGACTCCTCTCAAGACCACAGGAGGTATATATTAATGTTATTAACTGCATAACTTAGAAACTTTTCCTATCAAATTCCTCAAATAAAGAACCTTCTTCCATTTAACTGAGGCAACAGAAGGTATATATTAATGCTATTATCTCCATTTTAACTGAGGCACAGCTTGTCATTTTGAGGCAGGACTCAAAACCTGTGTCAGACAGAGCCTGTGCGCTGTCACCTTATACTGACATTGAGATGTAGGTCATTTGACTCGGTGCCTGTAGCTCAGTGGCTAGCGTGCTGGCCACATACACAGGGGCTTGCAGGTTCAAACCCGGCCTGGGCCTGCCAAACAACAGTGACAACTACAAGAAAAAAATAGCTGGGCATTGTAGTGGGTGCCTGTAGTCCCAGCTACTTGGGAGGCTGAGGCAAGAGAATCGCTTAAGCCCAAGAGTTGGAGGTTGCTGTGAGCTGTGATGTCACAGCACTCTATGGAGGGCGACGTAGTGAGACTCTGTCTCAAAAGAAAAAAAAAAGATGTAGACCCTTTGTAGGAAACCATTGATGCTAAATATTTCTTGTGGTCCACATGTAAAGTATTAAAACCATTACTGCCAAGGCACCTTTGTATTGATTTATTGGTGCTGCCAAGAAATCAGTGGTGCCTGTCTTTGTGGAATTAACACCCCTATATTATGCTGCGTCAGTGAGGAGAGACAATTACATATACATATATGTTATCTGAAAGAGAGAACCGCTTCTGATAGCCAGCCGCCCCTTCTGCAATCCTGTAGCTGCCAAGTTCTGAGGACCATAAGGTTAACCCAGCAAGTGCTTGGCTGAGCAGCTGTGTGTGGGCAGAGTGCTCGTTAGTTACTCTCTGTGTTTCTTCTAAATGTAACAAGTGTTAAATTGGACTCTGCTATTGTTAAGGTTCTTTATTTGAGGAATTTGATAGGAAAAGTTTCTAAGTTATGCAGTTTACATGTGAAACACACGTTTTGAGCCACACATGCAGCTCAGGTGATGTTAATTCTGTCGCCTCTTCATACTTTTTGTAAAATACTTGAGAAGTCAAGAAAGCTTGAATAATGTCTAGTTTTTATGAAATGAAGATTTGGCTGTTTTCAACAATTTTCCAGGTGACTGACCTTCTGGAAGCTCCTGCATTCTTTCTTTTTTTAATGAAAGTTTATAGTGAGTTGTGGGCCATTCTGAATTATAGGCTGGCCCTGTAGGTGGCAGGCAGGAGGGGCCCCCTGTTGCCTCGAGGCCTCATCCAGAAGTTACAGATAGTCACCAGTGGTTACCCTTTAACAAATTCATTTATTTTGGAACTGGGGAGTGTGTGGGAGGAAAAAACAGCTAAAATGCACCCTGGCAGTTTGAGGTTAAGTAATAAAATTCCTCATGACCATGTAGAAATTTCCTGTGGGATCTCACTATGTTGCCCAGGCTGGTATTGAACTCCTTGGCCTTAAGCAGTTCTCCTACCTCACCCTCCCAAATTGCTGGGACTACAGGCTCCACCCACCATGCCTGGCTTTCCATGTGATCAAATTCTTAACTTGGTCAGTAACGTGCTAATTTTCTGTGTGCTGTCCCTGGAAACTAGAGGAACAGGGAAGATGTGAGCGGGACCGGGATTCTGAAGCCACAGGGTGTACAACCGCTGAGAGTTTGGACTAGTATATCATATGTGTCTATATGTTTAATAAGATTGCTTTCCTAATACTGAGAACCAAGAGCATTTGGGGTGAAATGCCCTGTTACTTGATTTCAGTTGGGGGTGCTGTGGGAGGGTCCTGGGCTCCTGGGAACTCGAGGTGAGAGGACAGCAAGGGAACCCAAGCCATGCAGACGGGGGCAGGAGGATCAGAGAGCCACCTGCTTCTGACGTTTTAACCGAAGGTTTACTCTGTTACTGCTGCATTTGTTTGCCTGGGCTGCCGTAACAAAGCGCCACTGAAGTTGGCTTAGACGACCGACGTTTATTTTCATATAATTCTGGAGACTGAAGTCCAAGATCAAGGCATGGGCTGGGTTGGTTTCTTCTGAGGCCTCTCGCCTTGGCTGCGGTTGGCCTTCCTCTCCCTGTGTCCTCTCATGGTCTTGCCCTTGTGTGTGTCTGTGTCCTAATCTCCTATTCTGATAAGGATACTGGGCAGATTGGATTAGGGCCCACTCTCACACCCTCATTTTACCTTAATTATAATATATATATATATTTTTTGAGATAGTGTCTTGCTGTGTTGCCCAGGCCAGAATGTAGTGTTGTGATCATGGCTGACTTCAGCCTCACACTCCTGGGCTCAAGCGATCCTCCTGTCTTGGCCTCCAGAGTAACTGGACTATGGGCATACACTGCTGTGTCCAGCTAATTTTCTATTTTTGGTAGAGATGGGGTCTTGCTGTGTTGCTCAGGAGGTCTTGAACTCCTGACCTCAAAAGATTCCTCCTCTTTGGCCTCCCAAAGAACAAGGGTTATAAGTGTGAGCCATCACACCTGGCCTTTAATTACCTCTTTAAGACTCTTAAAATGCTGTCACATTCTGGGTACTAGGGGTTAGGGCTTCAACATATGAATTTTGGATGGGGGTGAAGGCTTGGGGGTAGAGGCAGTGCACAATTCAGTCTTTAACCCTTCCCATCTCACTGGTCATTGAAGAATATTTTTTAGGCCACTGGCCTTGAGAAAACAATTCTCAACTTGTACATGTGAAAGATACAGGAGGACCCTTTCACATTAAAGCTTTGATTCCCCGAAGGAGGGACCGATTTAGGGGAAACGTTCCCAATTGTTGAATCTCTCTTGTTTCCTTACTGGTTGCTCTTGCTTCCAGAGGGCACCTGAACCAGCATCTGGACCACGAGAACAGTGTCCTGACTACCCTTCATTCACTGGGCTTGGTTTTTATTGTGGATTTTCGTAGCAACGCTTGTCACGTTTTGTTCTGTTTCCAAGTTCAGTTCCAGGTTTAAGACATAACTGCGGTTTTCTTTGCTGTTGCTGCTGCTTCTTTTTCTTCTCCTTCTTCTTTTTTTATTTTCTGCTAACCTGGTTACCTACCAGTGATGAATCATCTGATATTTTGTAGTCTAGCAAAGTCAGGATAAAAAAAGGTAAATGTTTTTATTTAAATGGAGATGCAAAATGTGAGAAGTGTAATGAATAATGATTCTCTCTTCAAATACCACAGAGGTAGATTTATTCCTAATACCAGATGCAGCGAGACACATTTTTTCTTCTTTTCAGCCCAGAGAGATGTCGATAAGCAGAAAATGGCATTTACACATCACGTTAGGAGCCAAGTGCATGGAAGGTGAACGTACTGGATCTTACCACGTTCTCAAATTTGAGATGTGGGCAGAACTGAAGTCCCCATGTCTGGGGGGCCAGCCGGGCTTTTTCTTCCCACATTTCTCCTTCCACCATGGGCTTGGAAGTGTTTTTAAAATGAGACTTCATAAAAATTTGAGAACGTCTCCATTTAGTTTTATGCATTTTTCATCTCAGAAAGTCCTCTCATTATTTAAAATAGAAAAAACATTCTAGTTCCCTTTAGAAAGACAGTCTTCACTAGGGTTTCTCTGCGAATGCTGGGTTAAGTCAATGGTATTTGTATCGCCAACTTGGCGTCTTCTGGTACCAGCTGATAACCAGGCCCAGTAACACCTTCAGATTTAGAAGTGAAATGATGGCTGCGCTTACCCAGTCTGCCTTTCAGAGAATATTGGAAACTAATGTAAATAGGTGAAAGATGAAATAACTGAATTTACTCTTTTCCCAATGCCGAGGTGCTTGGGACTAGCCTTCCATCAAGGTGTCCTGGCACACATCCCTGGCACGCTTGCACTTGTGCACTGGCAGTCTTGGTTTGCAGAGAGCAGAAGAGTGGTGATGTCCTGGCCGTGGCCACATTCCCTGAATCTCAGTTCTTGCTCAGGAGGGAGGGGAAGCCAGTTTTCTTCCTTACTTGCCTTGCCAAGACTGCACCACATTTACAGTTCCTCCAACAAAAGTGTAAATGGGCATTGTTGGAAGTCAGGCACTGGGATAAATGCTTTGCACCTGTCACCTCAAACTCCTGTGATATAAAACAAAACAAACTAAGAAACAAAAGCTGGGGGCACTGGGTATTCGTGACTTTTCTGAGGCTGCTAATGCATGATTTCTCATGCTTTCCTGTTTCTGGATTCATTACTTGGCAAAAGATTAAACTAGGAACTCACCCGTCGGCCTGCATTGGTTTTATGTTGTTGAAAATATCTTCTACCCATGAAGTTCATTCTTTCCAGCCAGCATCTGTGGTAGGGAGCCCTCTCCTCGGCACTTTCACACGTTGAGATTAAGCTGTCAGGTGAAGGATACAAGATCCTGCTCAGAATATCTTGCCTTCAAAAGAGATTACAGGACAGTGTTCCGAGAGACAGCATTTTATTGAATTTCAGTTGAGTGTCTTCCCTATGACTTATACATCCAAAACAACCCTTTCTTGCCCGAGTTTCCACTATAACAGGAAAAGCCTTTTCTATTCCCAAATAACACACCAGACCTATATGAGTCCCATGAATTAAATGATCCTTAGATTTAAAAAGCCCCAAACTCATGGAGAGGCACCCTGTGGCTTTCTGCCCTTTACACCTGCTGACTCTTTCCTTTTAAGTATCTCAGCTTTCTCAGGAGATCTATGCTAATTACATTCAGCTTAATTCCTTCAACTTAACTCCTTCCCAGCTGGGAGTAACGAATTCCTTGTTTTTCAGATTAGGGTTTCTTAGATGTAAATGAAGAAAGCTAACACCTAGGTAGGCATGTTTGGGAATAAGCAAAGCCTTTCCTCCCCATTCCTTTAGTTCATGTTTTAAAATGTATTTCCAACTAAGACAGGGTGGAAGAAAGAATTGCCATTTATTTCCATATACTGTTTCATGCCTATTGAGTACGCATATTATTATTGGAAATCCTTTTTTGTTCAGCCTAGTACTAGTTCACATGTGTCCCTAAGAGGTGGTGAGTCAGTAAGAAGTAACCAGAAAACCACACAAGTTTTAAGATGAAAGCTAAGAATGAATTGAACTAAAATGTATCTTGTCAGGCTTCTCTGTGACCTCACGTTTTATCACCAACATCCCTCAAGGGAGACAGTGAAATCCACACTACTTTTAGCAAATAGAATTACAAGTTATCTCGTTAAGAAATGGGAAAAATTAAGCAGTCTAAGCTAGTTTAGAAAAATAATTCACATTCTTTTAAGCTAATCCCAGATGTTGAATTGCATAATGCAAAAGTAAAACTTGAGCTGATAAGACCGTATCATGGATTTTTAAGTAATCTCTGGTATTCCGGAAGATTATTATTAATCAGACAGATGGGGGATGAGTTTATAAGGCCGGTGTGGGAGACAGAATAATGGCCTCCCAAAGGTGTCCGTGTCCTAATCCCTGGAATTTGGGACTATGTTACCTTACGTGGCAGAAGGGACTTTGCAGATGTGAGGGTCTTGAGACAGGAAGATTATCCTGAATTATCTGATGGGCCCATTATAATTACCAGGGTCTTTACATGAGGGAAGCAACATGTTCAGGGTCAGAGGAAATGTGATGATGAAAGCAGAGGTCACAGAGAGGTTTGAAGGTGCCGCAGTGCTCTAGGAAGTCCAGGAACCAACAGACTTTCCCCACCGTCTCCAGAAGGAAGACAGCCTTGCAGACCCATTTTAGACTTCTGACCTTGGAAATCACAAGATAATACATCTGCCTTGTTTTAAGCCTTTATGTTTGTAGTCATTACAGAAAGTAAGTGCAGTTGGCTGCGGGAAAACCACATTTTGACGCGCACATTGAGTGCAGTCTGTTTTATTGGTTTCAGGCTTGGTTTACACTTGGTTATAAATGACCGAATGTCCTCTCTGACCTCCAAGTGAAGTGTAGTCCAGGATTTGAGTTTTGAGGGTGAAAATTCAATTGCAGAAAGCTCATGGAGAGACCTTTTTTTACTTGGCCAAGTGTTTCGAGGGGAAGGCTCAGTTTTGATAAAGGTCAGTGTGAAAATTAAAGGTTTTCTTTAATTTTCTTTAGGAGCGCCTGCACCCCAGTTACAATGAACTTGAGAGCATGGCGTTATAAAGTCTAATATTTTACAGTAAGTTAAACCAGTTAAATGAAGATCATGTTTATATACAGTAAGAGTTTTGTCTGGAGAAGCAGCATTGTTATTCTGGAGGAAGTCAACAATATAAGATGGAATTAAATTGATAATTTTGAAAATATGGCTTGGGAAATACACTGAAGAGAAACAGTCTGGGATCAAATATCCCCGTTGACTGCAGGGACACTGTGAACATCTAGAAAAGCAGTTGGCAGCTATTGTAGTATGAACTTCACCATCAGGCACGTTGTTTCTGGATTCAGACGGAGGGATGGGAACGTTCTCTTGTACTGTGCCCAGTGGGGTTAAGCCCCTCTAGGAGACAACTCACCCTTAGGAGGGTGCTATTCTCAAATCCCTGGTGATCTGGACACAAAAATGTGTACCAGGGACTGTTCTAAGACCTGTTCTTCAAATCCTAAAACCATGGCCAAGCCAGAGCTCTGACTTTTCCTTCTCCTGAGTCTGTTCAGTTTTAAGCACCGGCCTGTGCTGCCCAGTGTGGTAGCCACTAGCCAGAGTGTTGCCAAGCCAAAGGTGCCCTGGAAAGCAGAAAGCACAGCTTTTGATGCCAGGAATCTTGGCTATGGACTCAGGAGAGAAGAGCAGAGAGTCAACAGGAGATGCGTTAAAAATAGAGGTATGTTTTGATGGCCATATGTTCTTTTCTTTCCTTTGTCCTGTTTTTCTCTTAGCTCTTTTTGGTCTTGATCTGACGTATCGTTACAGCTGCAATGACAATTACCTGATCGGAATATACTGGAGCACCTTCGTAATAACTGATTTGAGGGGAACGGAGTCTTTGCGGAAAAGAGGCACCATCAGATTTGTTGTGTAACGGGCTGTGGTCTGTCCTCTCTGGGTTAATAATGGGTTGGTTGGTGGCAGTGTCGAGAGTTGGTAAGGTCACATAACAGAAAATAAAAGTGAGTTGGAATAGCCTTAGACAGAACCCAAATGGCCTTTTAATATTTCCTCAATAAACATTGTTTGTTTCCTTGAGCGAGAACTCGCACGCTCTCCCTGGTGTCTGCACATGCTGTCCCCCCATGTGAAATGCCACCCCTTCGAAACCATATTATTTTCAAATATATGTAAAAATTCTTCAAAGAATGCTATGTAGATAAAAGTCCTAATCATGATTTCCAAAACCTGTTCCAACCTTGCTTCCTTGTAAACGATCCCCCTGTAGCAAACTTGCCCTCCCACCTCCCCACCCCCCGCTGGCTGACCCGTCCTCGCCGTGGTCAGAGCAGCCGTGTATGGGTGTGTTTGGGTGCCCTGTGGCGTGCTGGCCACAGAACTCCCTGTGGAGATGGGAGTATCTTGTATTTGCACCATCCCATATTGTAGCCACTAAGGGGTATGTAGCTCTTAAGTCCTTGGAAGGTGGTTAGCTTCACCAAGGAGCTAAATTTTAAATTTTATTTAAATCTAATTAACTTAAATTTTTATTTATTTATTTATTTATTTTTTCAGATACAGACTCCCACTCTGTCTCCCAGGCTGGTCTTGAGCTCCTGGCCTTCTAGGGCTCCTCCCACCTCAGCTTTCCAAGTAGCTGGGATTTCAGGCATGAGCCGCTGAGCCTGGCAATGGAAACAGTCAGCCAAGGCTGGTGGCTGCTATGGGTAGAGGACAGCCCTGCTCTGTGAGATCACTTGGCCAGAGCAGAGAACCAGGGCTCATGGCCCGAGGGGAGGACCCCTGAGAGATGTGGCGTGCCTTTGGATTGGACGTGACCTCAGGAGCCAGTAGTGACGGCGGGTGAGGGGATGAGCTAAGAAGACAGAGAGACTTTCAGAAAAACTTCAGAATATAAAATAGCATAGGCTTCATTCATGACGTGGAACAGCCTGGGCAGTCACTGGGAGAGAAATGACAGCGTGAGAGTTGAAGTCCAGGCTGTGTGCGGCGGTTCATGCCTGTAATCCCAGCACCAAGAATTCGAGACCAGCCTGGGCAACATAGTGAGACCTTGTTTCTCAAAAAACAAAAAACAGACAGCCCAGAGAGAAGAGGATGTGAGCAGCCGTCCCAGGGGGTTTCTGCAGAGCTGGGCTGACCCAGCGCTGGCCACAGGTGGTGGGGAGGGAACAAACCCTGAAGACTTAGGGTTTGTTTCCCCAGGACCATAGGCTCTGGGGGAAGTGCTCAGCCTTGGATTGGGGCTGGAGGAGGAAATAAGTGTGTGTGTGGGGTTAGCAGAGGTGGAGGGACTAGAAGTTGCCCCCGAATGAGCAGCCGAGCCTAGGCAACAGAGAGACCTCATATCTACAAAAACATTTAAAGATTAGCTGGACCTAGTGGCACACTCCTGTATGTAGTTTCAGTTACTCGGGAGGCTGAGGCAGGAGGATCGCTTCAGCCCAGGAGTTGGAGGCTGCAGTGAGCTGTGATGATGCCACTGCACTCAAGCCTGAGCAACAGAGCAAAAGGAAAGGAAAAACTAAAAGAGCAGCCAGAGCTTTGGCAGGCATGGGGTCCCAGTGGCCAGAGAGAGTTATGGACTCTTTTGTTTCGGGAAGTTAGCAGCGACCGTTTTCCTGTACCTGAGATATAACCCCTGTGTGGCCTGTGTTTCCTGGGGTTCTTCTCGGGCTGCAGCCCTTCAGGCCATCTGGAGGAGCTGACAGAGCCAGGCAAACTGGGTGTGGGCAGAGCAGCCACCGGGGAGCAGAGTCCTGCGTGTTTGGAGGGCGATCCTCCGGCCTTCTAAGCAGTGGCAGCAGATGGGGGGCCCCTGGGAGTAGGTCAGGGGGCCTCTGTTTAGAAAGGCCAGTGGGGCAGGTGGCAGCCAGCCTGCCCTGCTTCCTTAATCTCCGTGTCCACCTCTGTATGGATATGTCTGGCTTATCAGATGGGCTGTCCTGAAAAGGGAAATCCAGTGAAGGGGGGAAATAATATCCAGCCTAAATGTGCTTGGGGGGCAGTTTGCTATGGAGAGGAACCCACTGGAAAATTCTTTTGTTATTGCAAATCGCTGCCACCTAATGTATCAGTTGTACTCTGATCATACTTCACCTTCTCTCTTTAGGATCTGTAGATGCTGTTTAACTGCACACCTCTGTGGCACACACTCACGACAGGCTTCGGTGGCAGAGCTGTGTGGCTTGTCCTGACACAAGCAGGCTGCAAGTTCCTGAGAGAGTGTGTTCCCAGGCACTTACAGACAGTGTGACAGTTCACTGGGACCATGCCTGAAAGCACCTCTAAATGTGAAAGGATTATTTGTCATAATTTTAGCTGACTGCAGCGGGAGTGCAGAAACCTTTCTCACTCCCGGGAAGTGCCCACGAGAGGCAAGCCACGGAGCACCTGCCTGTCCTCCCCAGGCTGTGACTGGAGATCAAGGGGCTCCCCGTTTGTGTTCCATCTGTGGGGAACTCTTTGCACCTGTGAGGCTTTGGGAACTGCTAGCAGCCAGCCGTTTCTGTTTCCATGGGGTGCAGGCAGCTGG
Organism: Perodicticus potto; assembly: GCA_963574655.1. Lineage (NCBI taxonomy): Eukaryota > Metazoa > Chordata > Mammalia > Primates > Lorisidae > Perodicticus > Perodicticus potto. The sequence continues at coordinate 11,099 of CAUYRH010101275.1, read as the reverse complement.
GGAGAAGTCATAGGCCAAGGAGACCAATCAGAAATCAAGGAGGCAGGAATAGCGCAGAATAAGCTCTCATTTTATGCTCAGTATTGCTCAGGCAACAACTCAGACAAGAGGAATCTGCCGAAAGAGAGATACCAGCTGGAAGTAGATGTGTGGTTGACCTTGAAGTCTGAGCCTTGCAGGGAGGGGAACAGCATAAACCCTGAGACAGCTAGGTCCTACTGGAATAGTTTTCCTTTCTCATGCAGAGATCTGAGTCTTCAAATAAATTATTTTGAAGAATTGGATTTATCAACGATCAGAAGCAAATGGTAACGCTCAAGGCTCCTGGGATCCTGAAAATTATTTGGTGTTTTCAAAGACTTTCACAGTCCTGGATTTATGGGAAGGAGGACTAAAAACCGTATTTGATAGTCTCCTTCTTCAACAGAATGGACCTGAAGTTAAGCAGTGCCCCATTTCAAATACTTTCCACTGAAGAAAGTGCCCTTTGGAGGCCGATTGCCAGCCTGGGAAATCTCGTCCCGGGCTTGTTTTGTTTTAGGATTGAATCACGTGGAACTCTTTTTTTTTTTTTTAAGTTTTTGTCATTATACTTAAGATATTCTTTCTTCCTCCTTATTTTTAAATTGTGAACTCTTTTTTTTTCCTTCGGTTTTCTTTTAACCAGAAATTTATACCTCTCATTGATTGTTCCTGTGGAAGGACTTTCTTTATAGCAGTATGTGGAGGTTAACAAGATTCAAAACTTCAAACCGAGGGCACATGGTTTTGAGTTCTAACTTTCCTGAGTAGCTTTGCCTCTGGCTATGGAATATATATCGGTATCTTCTTCTACTGACCAGGAATGGTACCTGCAGTAGTGTTGACTTTTATGCCAGGCATTCCACCATCTGGAACCTGATTCAGAAAAAAAAAATTCAAAGATACTTAACTATAAAATAAAGGCAAGATTTTACTCAAGATTTTACCACGTGTACAAAAGATGAAAGTTCCCCAAGAGTACAAGCTGAGCTCCCCTGACATAAACCTGTCTTCTGTGACACAGTTGCTGGAGACAGTGTCTCATGCCCACTTTAAATCTGCGGGGTTGTGGTCAGCAAGGCCCTTCTCCTAAATGGTATTGAATTACAAGTCCCCACTGCCCGAAGGACGTGGCATTGAAGTCCATATCTTCTGTCGCACTTGTGATTTTAGTTTATTTTAGTCTCGCCTGTTTGTTCAAAACCTTACTAAAGTTGGGGTTGATTTTAACTTGACTGTTTTTTTTTCTTTCTTAACCTCTGGATGGCTCATACTCCAACTAGTATGATTCAAGTATTCCAGGGCAGTGAAGGATCCAAACTATGTCCCTTAGGTAGATAAATAAATAGAGTGGAATTCTTTAGAGCTGCCAGACTGACCTTTTCCATCAGCCACTAAATACTCTTAAAAATGGTACAGAGATCTCAGGCCTTGAGTGAAGAGGGGAAAAGAACTGAGATATTTCAGTTAAAAGATACAGGAGACTCTATCTTGTTTGTTCGCTCTTGTGTGTTAATTTTTAATAAGGAAGTGAACCCCAGATGACAGAACTGATTTTCTTTTATTAGGTGACTGTTGACATCTCTTCCATTACTTAAATCAGGTTAAATATAAAAGCATGATGCTCTGTAAGTCTGGCCTCTGAGTCTCTGGTATGTTTACAAATATTTCTACTTAATACTTAGTTCTGTTTCTCTGGCAGCCTCATGACAACATTTTCCAGAATCAAAGGCAAATATATAATGCAATCAAGGCAACTTTAAATTTTAGTGTTGTGGGGGGGTGCAGGGAACATATGGCTTAAGTAAAGGACTTCATTTCACCTTTTCTGGGAATTTATTTTTTAGACAGTGTATAATTATATTCCATGCCCATCCAGTACCAGTGATATTGGCTGTCCCCTAGAGATGGAGGAGGAAGAAACCAGCCCTGGGGCGGCGCCTGTGGCTCAGTGGGTAGGGTACCGGCCCCATGTACCGGGGGTGCTGGGTTCAAACCCTGCCCCGGCCAAATTGCAACAAAAAAATAGCCGGGCGTTGGGGCAGGTGCCTGTAGTCCCAGCTGCTCGGGAGGCGGAGGCAAAAGAACCGCCTAAGCCCAGGAGTTGGAGGTTGCTTTGAGCTGTGATGCCACAGCCCTCTATGGAGGGCAATAAAGTGAGACTGTCTCTACAAAAAAAGAAAATAAAATAGGGTGGCGCCTGTGGCTCAAAGGAGCAGGGCGTTAGCCCCTAGGGGGGGAAAAAAAAGAAACTAGTGCTTACATGCTGTGATCTCTCTCTCTTTTTTTAAAATAATTTTATTAAATCATCATGCTGTGATCTCTTGATGACCCACCCCCGTGACCCAAACTCTTTCCGCTATGCCCCGCCTCCAACACTGGGGACCGAATTTCAACCAGTCCAGTCACCCTAAGAGAATGCCCCCAGTCCTGCAGGCCTTTGTGCCACAGTAGTTTCATTGGTGCACATTTGCATTTATAGATGTGTTAGGTCTTGATATGAATTTCAAATTGAGTTTCCTTTTCCATTTTATGAAAATGTATACCTTAAAATTTTTATGCCCGAAGACAAATATCAAGATAGACTCTGTTGATCTCTTTTACTCCCTACTCATTTCCCATAGGAATGGTAAAAATTTATTCACATGTGAAAATGGTAACTAAGGCCTTGAAAATGAAGAAAATTTAGAAAGTTGCACAACACAGGGGCCAATGATCCAATATTTATTGATTGATTGGTTGATTTCAATTTCTTCTCCAGGTTTATTGGGGTGTAATTGATGTGTTACTTTGTTTTGCATTGTTATAAGGAAATAGCGGAGGCTGGGTGGTTTGTAAGGAATGTAGGTTTATTTGGGTCACTGTTCTGCAGACTGTGAAAGCCTCGTGCCAGCAGCATCTGCTTCTAGTGAGGTTTCAGGGAGCTTCCAGTCAAGGCGGAGGGCAAAGTGGGAACAGGTGTGACACCTGGTAAGTGGCATCAAGAGAGGGGGGAGGCGGTGACAGGGTCTTTGAAACAACCAGCTCTCCTGCGTCCTGCCAAAGTGGGAATTGAGTCATGCTTGGGGGGGATGGGGGGGCACCAAGACAGTCATGAGGGACCCACCCCCAGACCCCAAACTCCTTCCACCAGGCCCTGCCTCCAGCACTGGGGAGCAAATTTCAGCACGAGGTTTGGAGAGGGCAAAAACATCGTTATCAATTGACAAATAAAAGTTGTAACTATTCAGAGTGTTCGAGTGATATTTTGATATTGTGAAATGATTATCACAGTCAAGCTAATTAATATCCATCACCTCACATAGTTCCCCCCCCCTTTTTTTTTTTGGTATGTGTGTGGCGAGAACACTTGAGATCACCCATCTTGGCAAATTTTGAGTGCACAATCCAATTTTATTACCATGCTGTACATTGTTCACAATAGGCAAGATACGGAAATGAGCTGAGCAACTAAGGATGGCTGAGTGGATAAAGAAAATGTGGCACATGCCCAGAACGGGGTACTATTCAGCCTTAACAAAGAAGGACAGCTTGTTACTTGTGATGACCTGGATGAACCTGGGGACATAGTGCTAAGTGAAACCAGGCAGGCACAAGAAGACAAATACTGTGTGATCTTACATGCAGAATCCAAACACAGTCAAAGTCATAGTAGCAGAGAGTAGAACGGTGGTGCCAGGGGTTGGGGAGATGTTGGTTGAAGGGTACAAAGTTTCAGCTGTTACATGATGAATAAATTCTGGAGATCTAATGATTCCATTTTGACTGAGAGAAAACCATTTGGCTAGGCCCTGAGACAGCCTCTCCCCATGGGCCCGTCTCAGCCATCTTTGCCCCTGAATCACAGGGGAGGTGCCCCGTTGTGTGGCTGAAAACTGCCCCATGGTTCCTCTGTATGGCTGTGCAGCCACATCACCCCCCACCCCAATGAATGAATGGGCTTAACAATCATCTTTCAGGCTCAGCGCCTGTGGCTCAAGTGGCTAAGGCTCCAGCCACATCCACCTGAGCTGGCAGGTTCAAACAATCATCCTTTAACAATGAGAAAGTAAGGAGAACATAAAAAATATCCAGGAAAGCCAATATCCACATAACTAAAATATTTAGGTTACTTCAGCCCGGTTGGTCTTCAGAAGTTGATGTCATCTTGGTGTTGTGGCACTGCAGAGGGCAGGCCAGCTTCGGTGGCTTCTTTTATGGCTCTTTGCCATTGATTGCAAGAAAAATCCCAGGAGAGAACATAAATGTATTGAAGACAAATTAAACATGAAAAATCTTGGGTGGCACCTGTGGCTAAAAAGAGTAGGGCACCGGCCCCATATACTGAAGGTGGTGGGTTCAAACCTGGCCCTGGCCAAAAACTGCAAAAAAAGAAAAAAAAAAAAAGAAAAATCCTATGCTCCACTAGGAAATTGTATCACATGCCCTGGGGTAGAGCAAAGAAATTTCTTTTGTTCTGAAAAACTACATTTTGAAGCAAAAATTTAGCTAGTTATTTTGGAGGGGAAAGGAAGGGAGAGGTGAGTATTGAATTCCAGACACTATTCTAAGTATTTACTCATTTAATCTTCCCCAAACCATTATAAAGGTGGAGTGGCCCTGGAGCGTGCTCTCAAGCTCCACAGAGCTGTCAAGGTCACTGTCCCACTCTACCCTTCTTGGGCCCTTCCCTCTGCCCTTGCAAACTTAGGTGAGAAAGGAGTTATTTTCCATTTCTTAAAAGTCTTCCTTGGGACAAGCTTGGAGCTTTTTAAAAACACTTAGCAAAGAGTAAGAGAGCTGCAAGGTGGTGTAAAAATGATAAAAAAGGGCGGCACCTGTGGCTCAAAGTGTAAGGCCCTGGCCCCATGTGCTGGAGGTGGCGGGTTCAAACCCAGCCCCGGCCAAAAACCAGAAAAAAAATAAAATAAAAAAGTAAGTAGGGAAGGCAATAGAAGAGTGTTTCCTTTCATCTATACATTATCTGTTGAGTCCTATGTGCATGGGCCTGGGCCTGCATGGAGTTCCTGAGCTGGAATTTATATTTAAATTTTGTGTGTTATTTTTTTTTAGAGACAGGGTCTTGCTCTGTCGCCTAGGCTGAGTGCAGCGGTGTGATCACAGCTCATTGCAGTCTTGAACTCCTGGGCTCAGAGATCCTCCCTCCTCAGTTTCCCAGGTAGCTGGGACAGCAGGCACATGCTGCCGTGCCTGGTTTTTAATTTTTTTTGTACAGACAGGGTCTTGCTGTGTTGCCCAGGCTGGTCTTGAACTCCTGGCCTCAAGCAGTCCTCCCGCCTTGGCCTCCCAAAGCACTGGGGCTGCTCTCCACTTTGAATTCCAGTGCGCAGACTGAGACTGCGGTTGGTCTCCGATCAGATAGGCAATTACTGAGTGCACAGAGCCAGGCCCAGACCGGCTTCGTGTGCTTGGGATTCTTGGGGTTTTCCAGAGTCTGCCGTGGATTCTTCTCTTTTTGTACCAGCTCCGAGGGGTTTCTCTGAAGTTACCCTGAGATACCCCCTCAGGCTACCCCATGCCACCTTTTCTTCCCTGGTCTCTTTTACTCCATCTGTAGCTGCCCCAGAGTCTGCCCTTGGCTCGGTTTGACCCTCTCTGTCCTGCTTGGCTGGTCATGACATGATTGTGGGGACGGCTTGTCTTTGCCGTCTCACTTCGTAAGCTGACAGATGCATCTGCTAGGGGCCTTCAGCTGCAGGGCTGTGTGATGGGCCATTCTTCTCTATCGGGCCTGCCTCCTGCCTCGTGATGGCTCTGCAGTCTATCTGAGGGACACCCCTCCTTTTTAGCTTATTGGCAGAGCTGGGAAGAGTTAGAGGTCCTGGCTCAGTGGATAAGCAAGTTTAGACACTTGGCTCTGATCGTTTTGTTCTCTTACATTGAGCCTTTGCCTTGGCTGCCTCCAGGGAAATTAGCTGCTTGCTGTATTTCAGCTGCTGCTTTTTTTAAGTTAAGAAAAAAACCTCACAAGCAAAACCTTTTGTTTTTGGTACAGGCACAACAGTACTCAATCACCTCCAGTAAGGGGAGTAATCTACTTAGATCAGCAGTAGATTTTTTTTTTTTTTATTATGGTGCAGGGAACACGCTTCATCAGGATTTGTTTCTACTCTTTTTTTTTTTGCAGTTTTTGGCCAGGGCTGGGTTTGAACCTGCCACCTCCGGAATATGGGGCCGGCGCCCTGCTCCTTTGAGCCACAGGCGCCGCCCTGTTTCTACTCTTCATCCTGAATCAGCCAATTAAATGATATGTGTTAGAGACGTACTAGGTTCTAGAGATGGTCAGAAGCGAACCTGTGCACACGTTTTTGCTTTTGCTCTTGTGAGAGGAAGACCTCCTTCTGCACATGTTTGAGAGTTAATAGTCAACATAAGAGGTTAATAGTCTAAGGCAGAACCTGGTAAGTGCCAAATGGGTGGCAGACAGTTTTACAAGCATCACCCAAACCTTTATTGGTATAAAAGCAAAAGCAGGCAACCTCGTCGTTAGGTGAGGAGTTATTGCCCCACAGCACAGGAAAGTCTTTCAAAAAATCATACAGAAATGAATGCACTTTTCATCTCTGTTTCCGTTTTGTACTTTCTAAGCCAATCGGCTACTTAATATTTATTAAGTATTTCTGCATCCTAATCCAAGGTAGGAGAAGAAAAGAGATCATTCCTTTGTTTATGATTTCAATTTTGTTTAAAGTGTATTCATAAAAGTTGGGTTAAGAAAATAGTGGATAATAAATGGATACCTGGGATAGAATCTTGAGGGCTATGGTAGTGTGCGAAGGTTTTGCAATGGATTGGGGCTGAGACGGCCCCTAAAGATGGCCAGAATTTAGGTAGGAAGATGAGGGACAGGACAGACAGGTGGGGGGAATGCCCAAAGGGAACAGGGGGGTAGATCATTGTACCAGGAGGTGAGGGTTTGTTCAGGGGAGAGGGGGTGGGGAGGGGCTGGTGTTGTTTTAGACTGGGAAGGCATCCCGGAAGATCAGAAGTGTATCTCTGCCACCACTTGCTACGCTGCACGCATGCACATATAAAATTTACCATCATAACCATTTTTAGTATACAGTTCAGTAGTGTTAAGTTTATTTTTTATTTTTTTTAGAGACAGAGTCTTAATGTGTCGCCCTTGGTAGAGTGCTGTGCCATCATAGCTCACAGGAACCTCCAGCTTTGGGGTTTAGGCGATTCTCTTGCCTCAGCCTCCTGAACAGCTGGGACTACAGGCCCCCACCACAATGCCCGGCTATTTTTTGTTGCAATTCTCATTGCTGTTTTAGCTGGCCGGGGCCAGGTTCAAACCCGCCACCCTCGGTATATGGGGCCGGTGCCCTACTCACTGAGCCACAGGCGGCCCAACAGATCTCCAGAATTTCTTCATCTTGCAAAAGTGAAACTCTGTATCCATTAAACAACTGAAACAATTTTTTTTTGGAGCACAGAAGGCAGTAGAACCAGAAGCCCAAGCTTGGATATTGTAGGACCTTGTAGCTGGGGTTGTGGATGCGGGTGGGAGCTGAGAGGCTCCAAGATAAATGTATCCATTAGAAGTCGTGCTTAGAGTTAGTGGACATCATTTTGTAAAAAATGTATTTTGGACATCCAGGACCTGAACTGTGCCCTAAGTTTGGAGAGCTCACCGTGGGGCGCAAACCTCCTTCGGCAGCAGCTTTCAAGGTCAGTCTCTACTGTCCCTGCACCCTGCTGCCCAGGGCACCCAGCCGGACCTTAGCACAACCAAGTCCTACGATGGCCTGGCACTTTGAACTTGAACTAGACAATGTGAAGAACAGGGGCCAGGGTAGAGCTACTGCAGGTGGTTGGGGCTGTGTTATCCTAACTGCTTGTGTGTGTGGCTGGGCTGTGGTCATTCTGGCCACCAGCTTCCTGCCCCAGGTTCCAGGCTACATCCCCCATCTTCCCGTCAGAACTCCGTGCACACCTGTCAGCGTTGCTGCTCAGCTGGCTTCTGTTGCTTGCAACCAGGAACTCTGACTGGCTCTTCTGTCAGGTGTCTCTCTGTGGTTGCCGTGTGGTCTCTGTGACCTGTCTGTGGTCACTGTGCTTCCATTAGTCAGCCTCATCCCAGGATGAGGTTCCTGGGGGGATTCTTGGTTCTGTTTTGGCCATAACCTCACCTTCACTGCAGATGCCTTAGTTGGGCACCTTGTCATTTTCCCCCAGGACTAGTTAGGGGCTTCTCTCTCCAGCCCATCTCCCGCCATCTTGGTTTGTTGTAGGCCCAGAGGAAGGAGCAATAATCTGTCATGCCTGGCAGGTGCCTGCCTTTGGCTTGGACTTGTGGGATTTGGCATCCCCACTGGAGCACCTTTGGTGCTGGGAAGCAAGCGTCCCTCAGGAGTGACCAGATTCAGCAATCTCTTTCATTCGTGCCCTGCCGGTGAGGTTTCCTCCCTCCTGCCCCAGGTGCCATCTTCCTAAACATCCACTCTGCTCTCGGCCCCTGCTGCCGTCCCATCTACAAGACAAAGCCAGATCAGTATTTCCCTCCACCTTCACCTTGTTCTGCCCCTTCCCCGTGGTAGACGAGCCCAGTTGAGTTTACCGTCACCATCGCTTAGATGTGCTGTGCCTTTTACAGTGTTGTGGCTTTGAAAGTTCCGTTCCCTTTTTTCCTTTCTTTGCCTTGCAAATTCTGCTGGTTCATTAGCCATCTTTCCTCTCTGAGAGCTTTTGTGACTCTCCAAGCTGTCACTGGGCCCTGGTCAGTGGCCATCAAGGGGCTACTTTATTGCAAACCTTACTGCAGGTTTGGCTGCATGGTGGTAGGGAAGGACTCACATTTAATCTGCAGGCCAGGCTTTAAGCACAGCGCCTGTGTGTGGCAGGCCCTCTACACGTGTGTGCCGTTGTGGGGTGGATATTCAAGCAGAGTGATTTGTGCCCAGATGATAATGGCCGTGAGAGGTTCACCACATTCCCTTCTCCCCAGAGGCCTTCTCCAAAGGTCTGATGCTCACGCTGGGAATTTGAGGCATTCCTGCAGCCTTTGGGGGAGAAATTTCAGTGCAGAAGGGCCTTCTGGACCTGCACAGATAAGGGCTGCTGCTCATAGCTCGTGAGTCGTTCCTCTTCCTGACATACAGTTCTCAGTTCTGGCAAACACGGTTGGGTGAACCCTGACCTTGCCCAGCTGCCTCCTTCTCCTGTGTTTGGGGAAGACTCAGATGGGTCTTGGGCACCTGCTCTGTTCCAAGCTCTATTCTAGGTGGCTGAGGTCCACTGTCGAGTAAGCACTCTGCCCTCTTGGGGCTGAGACTCTGGCGGGATGGACCTGATCAAAAACAAACATTGATTGAATTGCACTGCGTGTTGGCAGGTCACCCGGACTGTGGGTGGGGGGTGACAATGTACAGGACAAGGGAGTTAGAGGAGGGAAGGAGTGGTGGTTTTTACGTGTAGTAATCAGACTGGGTTTTCTTGGCAGTTGAGACGTGATGGAGGCGTGACAGTGAATTCAGGGGCGTCTGTGCAGAGGGAGCAGCCTGTGTGGACACCTGGTTAAGCGCGTGCCTGCAGAGTCAGTTCAGGGACAGAGGGCAGGGAGCCAGAAGGGCAGCTGGAGGGCTGGCCCCGTGGAGCAGGCCTTGAGGGCTACTGATAGGACTGGGCTCTTGCTGTAGGCCCTGGGGGTCATCCGGGTCTGTGAGCTGAGGGGTCATTAGTTCTGATTTTCATTTTAAAAGGACGAGTCTGGACACTGCGCTGAGAATAGGTGGTGCCAGGTAAGGAGGTGGGCAAGGAGGCCAGTGCCCTCTGCCAGCTCTGGCTGTGGTGCCAGCAGCACCCAGTGTGGTTTGCAGCGGGTGGTGGCAGCAAGAGCCTCCATGTATTACGGACACGGAGCCAGCAGGATTTCCTCGTGAGGGAAAAGAAGGTGACAAGGACCATCCCGAGATTTCTGTCAGATAGATGGCGTTTCCATCAACGACGGATGGAGCAGAGCTGGTGAGAGTGAGGACTAGGAGTTTGGTTTTGGAAACTTGGAGGTTTTGGACATCAAGTGGAGCTGTTGGGAGGTGGTTAGGATGGGGTTCCAGGAGATGCAGAAACTTGTCCATGAGGAAGAGGATTTCTCAATGTGTTATGTGCACACATAACATATGTATGGTGTGTACTGTCGTAGACTGAGTGGCTTGTCAACAACCGAAATTTCTTTCTCACAGTTCTGGAGGCTGGGAAGTCCAAGGTCAAGGAGCTGGTGGATTTGGCGTCTGGTGAGGGGCTGTCTGCTGGTTCCTAAATGGCCATCTTCTGGCTCTGTGGTCACAAGGTAGAAGAGACCAAGGAGATCTCTGAATCCCTTAGAGGGACCCTAACCCCGTTCATGACCTGATCACATCCCAAAGGCCCCACTTTCTCCTGGCATCGCACTGGGGGTTAAGATTTCAACATAGTTGGTTTTTTTTGGTGGAGGGGATACACACGCATTCAGTCTATAGCACATAGGGAGGTTAATTTGGACTAAGAAATCTAAGACCATATGGAGGAAGTGAAAGTTTCGAGGAATGAAGAAGCATGAACCAATAACAGCCGCGTAAGCATTATTATGTTGAATAAAGTAATAGACCAGCACATCAAATAATGACATCAGAATATCAATGACAATATGTTATTTTGTGTACCTTTTTTTTGAGAACAACCATTTTTTCAATTTTTTTATTAAATCATAGCTGTGTACATTAGTGCAATCAAGGGGTACAATGTGCTGGTTTCATATACAATCTGAAATATTTTCATCAAACTGTTTAACATAGCCTTCATGGCATTTTCTTGGTTATTGGATGAAGACATTTGTATTCTGCATTTACTAAGTTTCGCCTGTACCCTTCTAAGATGCACCGTAGGTGTGGCCCCACCAATTACTCTCCCTCCACCTTAACTTCCCCCCTCGCCTCCCTTTCCGCACCCCTTTACCCATATTCTTGTGCTATAATTGGGTTTTAGCCTTCACATGAAAGCTATAAATTAGCTTCATAGTAGGGCTGAGTACATTGGATACTTTTTCTTCCATTCTTGAGATACTTTGCTAAGAAGATATTATGTGTACCTTAACTTGG